>BPLR01014621.1:0-26286 GCA_021605095.1 Caerostris extrusa
TTACGCTCTAAAAATTCACATTTATCACATCTCTACTCGGTCAATGATGAACAAAGGAAGGGCTCCGTATCAACTGCGGAAATGGGTACATAAAATGAACACACACACACACACCACACACACACACACACACACACACACACACACACACACACACATATATATATTATGTATATATGTTCTATGTATTTCTATATATATATACCTCAGAACTGTGGGCTGTTATGGATACCTGAGACAACAGTTGAGCCCTGGCGCGCCACACAGCTTTAACCAGTGGCGCAGCAGCGGATTAATACCACCAAATACCAGTTAAGGCTATTTACCACTTCCACTGATGACGTGCCTTCCTCGTCATCAGCAGGATTCATTACCAAAATGTAGAGATTAAGTCATAATGTTTTGTCTGCTTAGTGTATATTATATATGCATTTATGTACATTTTTTTTTCTTATCGGTGTCCCGGTTCATAACAACATTTTACCCAGACCATGGAATCCATGAACACCCCATGCTGTCTCGCTGGAAGGAGGGGAGTACCCGTATATAGAATTGATTAGTGTTGTTGAAGGAAGGAAGTGTCTTTCGGAGGACTTTTGGCAGGAGTACTGCCCTGCATTTACGTATCTTGTATGAGGAAAACTCTGCAAAACTCCCACCAGGTACAGTCCTGTTTGACATACGAGGCAAGATGCTGAACATCACAAAACGTCAATCGAGACTCCTCGTTGTTTAAACAGTGTCTACAAGAAAGCCGCCAACGGATTGAACCTTAGCCCTGAATTATGTATGGAATGATTAAGGCGTACAAAGAGACATCATCATCATCATAATTTGAAAAATATAAAACGACTATGGGCTATAACCAAAAAAGTTATAATCTGTATAGAGACTTGATGGCGGAGGATTGTCACTGACGATAGGTGCCACAGGCTTCGGGTATGAGTCCGGACCTTTGGCGTCATGGATGTTTTCTAGTGGTTCGGAGGATTCACTTTAAGCCGTAGGTTCCGATCTGTATATGATTCATGTACAGGAGTTGGGATGACAATCCTATATACCGTATAAAGAAAAACACCCCTTCTCCCGAAATATGCTGCAAAATAAAGCAATCGGCTTTGGTCCACCATGTTCTTTAGCCAATGAAGAAGATGTTGATCATATACATAAACAGATCAAAAGGGGTTATTTTTAACTTCCACTAACAAATACAACATTCAGTAAAGAAATCAAAATACAATAACAATAATATTCCTTCTTGAGGAGTTAGGTTGAAGTATATTCCAAACAGCCTCCAAATGTGAGAGCTACTGACTTCCACTGGCTGGATTTCCAAGAAATCAGCACTTCCGCACTCCTCACGGGAATCTCCCATCCCTTTGGGTGGATTGTGGATGGGCGACATCTTATCAATACTTACCCATCTTTCTGGGGCTCGCTATGTGAACAAGCTATGAATGCGAAGGGGAGCTGCTTCTTTTTGAGAAGGCGGTGTTACAACAAGAAGACAAGGATCGATGGACGTCGTTTTCTCCGCCGAGGTCGGAGCAGATTAATATTTGTAAGCTTTGCTGAAATAACTTATTTGTGTCATTAATTTTAGATGATTTTGAATCTTGGTTAACTTTGATGACCATGGGGTTTGTCATGTTGATAAGTGTATTCCTATTGTAAATCCATGTCTATATTGAATGTTGCCAAATATAAATCCACATTAGTCATTGAAAGTTTGAGATTCTGCACTTATCGACTAGTTTCCTATTTAGGTACAAGTGGGACCTGGAGTGAGTGTGGAAAATTGTTAATTCAGTGGTTCTGTTTGAACTGAATTATTTCTTAAAATAATAACAAGTTCTCCTGCGCTGTCATATTGTAACTGCCATATTTATTTAAAATTCAAAAGAAGACAACACAACACAACTGCAACACATAACACACAAAACAGAAATTATGTAATATTTTACAAACTCATCATAAAAGTAAGTACATTTCATAGATGTTTTGCCCACCGTGCTGCCTGGAACTCTTCACTCAACTGTCCACTCCCTTATTTCCTTCTAAGCTCTTCCCCAATCACTGGAACGAGGATTGGGGAAAGAGGAAGAGATAATTTCAATGATATTTTCATTTTTGTACGTACCGCTGAAGGCATTCAGGGCCCAGATGGCGGGAGTCATTCAGTGCTTTACTGGTGCCACAAGGTTTCGAGTTTAGCCGTGAGCGTTGCCATGGATGTTGCTTGGAAATGCGTTTGAAATCCACTTAACCGTAGGTGCCAGTCTAATATGACCGTAGGTCTAATAACCTAATCCGTAAAAGGAGAAATATTCCCTTTTTCTCGGAAATTCTCCAGTAGGCAGCCTTGCCCGTCATGAGGTTGTAGCGCCAATGCATGATGATGAAAATCAAAACGTTCAAGACTAGTTGGTCAAATAAGAAACGTTCTTATAAGATGTTTCCGGTATGATTAAGTCCTGTGACATAACATCATCATCATAATTTGTAAAGGATCAAACTGATATTTTGATGGGTTAATATGGAAAAGTGATAATCATGTAAATAAACAGACTCAGGATTATTTTACAACATAGAAAATACAGCATACGAGTAAAAAATCAAAATATAATAACAATAAATATTCTTTCTTGAGGTTAACAAAAGTTAGTAAAACGTTATCTTAAAAAAGAAGTAAACGCTATTTTAATGGTAAAACTTTTTGGTATCTATTAACGGGATTCATGGAAAAGCCAATGAAACTTCATTCTTAACGTTATATTCCAAACAATCTCAAATATTTGAAGATTCTGACTTCCTTAGATTTCAAGAAGCCGATAACTTCCCTCTACTCCCCTCTTCCATCCCTCTGGGTGGGGTGTGGGTGAGGCATCTTATCAATACTGCCCATCACTCATGGCTTTGCCCAATGAATAAATGATACGCGAGCTTTCTTCCTTTTTCTTTTGGAAGGCAGGACAACAAAAAGAGAACAACGATCGATGGACGTCGTTTTCGAGATAAGCCGGATTAATGCTGTAAACACTGCTGGGATACCTTATTTGTGTCATCAATTTCGATGATTTTGAATCTTGATATTTCATGGCGATATTTTCTGAAAATTGGCGACAGCGAAATTGTATTCTGTAAAACTATCTGCTATTAGCAGGACCTGAGGACCGAGCACAGATTTCGGTTTTGAGTCCGTCGGTGCCATGGATGTTGTAGTGGTTAAAATTCACTTTAAACCGTAGGTTCGGTCTCTATGATCGTAGAACGATGCAGGGGTATTGATACTCCATGTCCGTAGCAGCTTATATTCACGCTACGCCCTCCTGGGTGGTACTAAGTGAGGTAACGATGGGTGCAGCGTCTGCCTTAAGGCATCTAGACAACTGTTTGCCAACTACATTAAGAACAAAAAAAGTCTACATTAGCTGACAAAATCGTAAAAATCATCGTTAATCGTTATAATCAGCATTAGCCCCACCACCATCTATTCAGTCACTTCAAAGAAAAAAAGAAAAAACAACATTCTGTGTCGACGTTACAAAAACTCTCTTTCTTTCACCCCAAACCTCGTTTTGTTAAATAATATATCAAGTATAGGAGTCAGCTTCTCTTACTTCTCATTGGAGTAGACATTTCTCTCGTGGTCTATCATCCATCACGAGGGGAGCAACTCATGGTGTGAGTCCATATTCCTTCTGTAGTTGTTTTCGGCCTGTGAGAATTGGTAGCTTTTTGAAATTTGCTAATTTCCTGAATCTCCTTATATGATACCAGTATCTGCTATCGAATTTCAATGATAGGTACACTAACATAATGCATGTAATATAACTACCCACAGTACTGCTTGTCTGCTATCAGGAAATTTGAGTGATGGCTTATTACACATATGTGTCCAGATGACATTCATTCCTCTCTTCTGGGGAATGAGATGTGTATTCCAGTGAGAAAAACTACTACACCTACTACTAAAAAAAACTACTAAAAATCTTTGGACGATAAGCCTACTACTACCTTACTACCTACTAAAAAAACACACCAGGATAAGTGTGAAGTTTATGAAGAATATTGCATTATTTAAGTTCGTAAGAAAATTAAAATAATAATAATCTTAGGTAAATAAAAGTTGCGCACATAGAAAATCTCTAACGCGTTAAAAAAAATCTTGTTTACATGTATTTTGTCCAAAAAAAAAAAATGGATTTGGAATGTGATAAACGAGAAAAACATTATTAAATGAAACAAGTGCATAATAAATAAGCAAAATAAAGTGATTTACTGAATGATGAAAAACTGTCTTGTTTATACGATGGGTGTCATTTATTATAAAGCAGTACTATGCGAGTAAGTAAAAAATACAATTAAAAATATTTTTAGGAAGTTTACTTGTTTGCGTTTGCATGAAATGTGCTTGTCAGATGTTTAGCAAAAGATGTTTTTACTTTTATGTTTATATCCAGATTTATTTTATGCCTATTTCTTCTTTTTGACTCATTCTTCAACGTAAATCAATTTTTTTAACTATATTTTGCATCTGTAAAAAGCTGTTATATCTGAAAATTTTTACTCTATTTTACGATCTCAATTATGAATAAAAAATGGAGTTTTATTAACATAAACTATTGCAAAGAAAATAACTGAGCTTGCTTATTTGCTTTTATATTAAATGTGCGTGTCAGATGTTTAGCAGATGTTCTACATTGATCTTACATGAGATTTATTTTATGCCTATTTCTTTTTCGACTCAAACATCATGCATTTTCACTCAACATAAATTAATTTTTTTTAAATATATCAGCATCAGTAAAAAGCTGTTTATGTTTGAAAATTTACTCTAGTTTATTTTTCAATTATGAATAAATAATGGAGGTATTTATTAATATAAAAATACAGCAGAAAAAAAAGATGAGCATAAAAAATCGATGTAAATGACAGCCAATAAACATGTCGTCGATCAAAAATAAAATAAACCTTAACTTTCGTAATTATCATTATATCTTCACATAAGTGCTATTATAGAAAAATAGCTCGAACTTAACTAACTCATTGTGTAATATTGGTGATTAACATTGATTAACGTGGTTACTTAATTGTAAACTGGACGTTTTTCCATTGGAGGAAAAGATTCCAATAGCTTTCAGCGTAATCGATAAAATACCAAGGAATAATATAGAACTTTTTTTTTGTAATTATGTTTAAAAGCTTCGGGGATATGAATTTAAAAATCGGTTTTTCGCAATCTTAAATGAAAGGTTCGGTTAATGAATGAGATCTCGCATATGGGTAATATATATATAGATTTAATTTTTGTACCAATTGAATTAAATTTTTTTCTAAATCGAAATATAATTTTAATTAAAATTCGTTGAATATTTTCATGAATATTTAATAGAGGATTTTTACCGTACGTTAGTTACCGTAGGACGTCCGTTAGCTTTCTCCCTAGCGCGCATGCTCATAGGAAATTATGTTTCCTATGAGCATGCGCTTTAAACGGACGTCTGATAACTCAACTGGGCGTATCTAACGTGCATTCTAATCCCTCAAAGCGTCATTATGGGAAAAAAAAACATTGAATTATAACATACTAAAATGTCTGTGAGCGCCTAATGGCCAGTGACCCAACGCTCTGTGTCCAGGGTTCAGTCTCATGGGGATGTTTGTAGTTCGGAATATACTTTAAACTGAAAGTCCCGTTCCTAATATGACTACTACTACACCTCACCACATCACTGTGCGTAGTGCTCAGTTGCCCTTTACAGTTTGGGAATGATGTGTGTGTTAGATGTCTGATGAGAAATATTTAATAATAAGCTAACTCAGTAAAACGATTCTGATTTTCGGTGAGTTTCAGCTGTTTAAATGATATAATTTTCAAATTAAAATAATGTGATAAAAGAAATATCGTCTGCGATTCAATTAATGAAAAATAATAATAATGGCAGACTTTTTTTTTCTTTTTGAAATTAAAATTTATTATGAAGCCATAGATTTCATCTGAATCAATTTGATTTTTTTTTTTTTTAATTTTTAAATCGTTTTTCAAGCTTTAATTATTTTTTGTTCAGAAAGTTGGGAATTATTATTTTTAAAATAGAAACGGATAAGGAACAAATTGCTTCAGTTAAAAATGGATTATCACTTCGAAATTCTTAAATTATATGGAGACCGGCTTAGTACTGGCAAAACAAAGCTAGTTTTATTCTGTTTTTGAACAAAATATAGTATATAGTGAGTTCTAAAAGTCTTCGTACACTTTGAAATTTTTAAAAAACTGCTTCAGAGTGGAATTGAATTCGAATATATAGTCCAGTATTTTGTTATAATATTTTCCTGTCATTCTGAATAAAACGAGCAATATTTAAAAATACTGAATCATTTATTTTTATAAAAGAAAAGGCAACTCATCAGAAAAATACATCATTTAAGATAAATTCTATTGAATTAAATAAGATAAATAAATAAAATAAAAAAATATAATAAATAAATAAATAAAAAATAATATTCATAGTATCCATTAATATCCATAATATTACAATATTAATAATTATTATGGATTATTATTATTTTGTTTATATATTCTTAAATCCTTCACATTATTTTAAAATGCCTTACTATTTTGTAGGAAAATATCAAAATTAGATGTTGATTCATAAAAGTAATAAGAATATTTAATATCAAATTGCACAGTTAATGATTCTGATTATCGATGAATTTCAGCTGTTTTAAACGATATAATTTCCAAACTAAAATAACTTGATAAAAATATCGTCTGCCATTTAATTAATTGAAATAAAAATGACAGATTATTTTTTGCGTTGTGAAAGTAATAAATGATTATGAAGCCAAACGATTTCATCTGAATCAATTTCTGTTTTTAATTTTTTTTTTTTTTATTTCAAGTTTTTAAACAATTATTATTCTGTTCAGAAAATTGAGAATGATTATTTTTAAAATAGTAAAGGATAAATAACATATTAATATTGTAATGAAAATAAAAAATATTAGAAATGAAAATTCCCTTTGAAAATTTTCTACATTGTACGGAATACCTCTTACTACTGTACAGCAACGGTATATGTGAATTTTTATTGTGTTTTAAATCGAATAATAGTTATGCAGTGGTTTCTAAAATATTCTTACAATTTAAAAATTTATAAAAAAATAATACTGTAACCTGGAATTGAATACTAATGTACATTCCAGTATTTTATCATAACATTTTCGTGTCATTCTGAATAAACTATTTTTAAAAATACTGACTCATTTATTTTTAAAAAGAAAACTCATTGTTCAACTCAACTCATTGCAGACAAATACAACATTTTAGAGTAAATTAAGAATAAATAAATAAGAAAAATAAATAAAATGAACTATCTAAATAAATAAAAATATCATAATAAATAAATAAAATATATAAAAAAAATAAATAACAAAAAATATGAAACATAAATAAATAAACAAAAATATCGTGTGTGCTTTTTTTTTTTTTCAGTTTGAATTTTGGCAACATTTTTAAAAATTCATTTGGCATTAATCTTTTCTTGTTTACTTCGTTCTATTCTATTTATTATTACAGAATGGCTTGTAGTTGAAGTTAGCAACGAACCTCGTTTGAAAATTGGTTATTTTTCATCAAAAGTAATGATGAATCAGTTCGGAATACAGCTAAATTATGAAATTTATATCATTCCACGTTGCAGTGGGTTACAACATATTTTAAACAAAATAAAGAGAAAATCGGATTAAAAAAAAGGTAAGTAAATGCTATCTATCAAATATTTCTGAAAGTATTCAGAGGCTTATAGTTTTAAAATTTGAAAAACAAGCATTTTACAAGAACATTTAAAAACATTTACATTAAAACATTTTTAAAACATTTTTAAACATTTTTAAAACATTTGTACAAGATTTAATGATTTTTTAAATTTCAATTTCAACTAAAGCTATTCACCTAGTTCTCGAATCTATAGAATAACACTTTTTTTGTAAGTATAAAAAGTAGTAAGATTATAATTTCTTTCTCAAAATCAATAATAAATAAGTTTGAAAGATATTGGAATAGTGTGTTATTTACAGAATGAAAGCAAATTTTAAATTTTTTGTTCCGATTAAAGTATAATTGTGTATGATAATAGAATATAAGGAACATAATTCCAGGAAATTAGAACAATAAAGTATGATGATTGAGATATCTTGATTCTAGGATCATGTCAGCGTTTCGGACTAAGTAATTTGGCATTTATTAGTGTCTTAATAAATAATGTTCTTTTATTTAAATATAAAAACAAAAACTGGTACTACGTATTAACAGTACCTTGCCGACAGACTTGGCGTTTTTAAGTGTCGCCAATGTAACAGCTACGGATTTGGCGGTTTTTAAGTGGCACCAATATAACGGCTGCAGATTTGCTGAGTTTTGGCGCCATTTTGTAGTGCTACGAAAATGCGTATTTGGGATTTGCCAGAAACAGAATGAGATGCAATTTTTATTTTTTCAGGAGCGAATTGTTTTACCAAAACAACGAAAAGACTGTTTTCTATCCATGTTAAACTCTATATCGGCCTGTTTTCCACTGAAATCCGTTTGACTATTTTGTGTTTAAATGAAGTGTTTTTGACTAATTTGTGTTTAAATGCAGTGTTTTGAATTTTGAAATCGTTTTGATTTTAAATGAAGTGTTTCATATATTTTATTATTTGGAATAAAAATATTTTGAAAGCATTTGATTTTAAATGAAGTGTTTTATATATTTTTATTATTTGGAATAAAAAAATATTTTGAAAGCGTTTTGATTTTAAATGAAGTGTTTCATATATATTTTATTATTTTGAACAAAAATTTTAAGTGTAGATTGGCGCCACTTAAGAACCGCCAAATCTGTAGCTGCGGTTGGCACGTTTGCACTTTATTGGCGCAACTGTCGCCAAGGTACCGTTAATACGTAAGTACCCAAAAACTTTTTTTAAAATTTCAGCCCAAAATTTGGGTGTTAAAAATTTTGTTCTTATTTTAATCAAGATAATTTTCTAGACACATGACTCTCAATGTACCCCTCTGGTGCTTCTGCAATTGTCCGTGTTATGCAAATACCATCTCGTCACAGGATGCGGCCTGATGGCTCAATGGCTAGTGCTGTAGCCTTTGGTACCACAGGCTTCAGGTTCGAATCCCTGTTGGTGGCATGGATAATTGTTAGTAGTTCGGAATTCCCGTTAAACAGTAGGTCCCGGTCTGTTTAGCCTAAAGTGTGCACAAGATGACCGTAGAACGGTAAACCAAACCAGTTACCAGATTTAAATTCAATAGAACACATACTGAGTGAACTGGGAATTGAAGTGCAACATTCAATTAAAAATCGAACCAAAAACTGTAATGATCGAAGGATGGTGTAACATTCAGAAAACAATTAGTGAATTGTAGGCCCAGACTTTTAAAAGCTGTTCTAGAATCTTTAGGATACACTAATTGCTAATTGACTGAAATATTCTATTGTTTACTAATACGTGGAGATTAGTTTGGTTCGAAAACTTATAAAAGGCAACTTATAGATTAATGAATTAAAAAAAAAAAAAAAAAAATTAATCTTTTCTTATGTCTTTTAATTATTTGATGTAGTTTTGATAAAATAAAGTTACATATACTAGTATAAAATTCTGATTTTGAAATATTACATTTATTGATGGGTAGAGTTGTATTGAAATTCGTAAGTGAACGCTTTCAGGAGCCATTGTATATCTTTTAAGGCTATTAAAAGTATATATTTTATAAATACAATTACCTTTAATACAGATTTCTTGGAAAAATGCTGATTCATAATCATATCATATATCATTATATATTAATTGAAGGATAACTTTCTTTGTAGTTTATTATAACAGTGTAGAATTAATCAAAAGAAATCAAATTCAAAGCATTCCAGCAATATTATATATTAACACCTCTTATATTAACAAAATTTAAATCATCGTAAACATTATTATGTGGCGATTGGTGCCACAGACTTTGCGTTCGAGTCCCAGGGGGTGCCATGGATGTTTTTAGTGAATCGGAATCCACTTTAAACCGTAGGTTCTTGTCTAATATCTGTAGAGCGTAAAACTGACAACTCTATCCCGGAAAAAAATGTTCCTCATGTTTCGAAATCCGCCAGTAGACAGATGGCTTTGGCCTATCATGGAACTGTTGTACCATTTACGATAAATTATAAACAACTTCATGATTGTATCGCATATAAAAATGATTTAACTGTAGAAGTTTTATTGAAAAGATGATTCTGTTTTTATTTTTTATTATAAACAGCTTTCTTTATTAGAGAAATATTTCTTAATTTTAATATCTATTTCAGTTTAAAAGATTAGAATTAGAATTGACCCAGAGATTTAAAGGAAGCGGAAGAACTCAGTCACTTTGAAAATAAGAACTCTCCATCCTGAATATAATGAATACAAATCCAATCGTGATAGCTACTGAAATCAAAATACATCTGATATGTAAATTACCTTAGTATAAAATTTTGAGTGCTAAATGAAGCGTAGGCTTTCATATGTAATGTGTTGTTTCTTATCACACTTGGTCGACAGCAACATTTAGACCAAGTCCATGAACCCGTGTCTTAAAACGACGAGTTATGATAAACGGTAAAAAATGCAGTTTCTTTTATGTTCTTGACCTTGTGGCACAAAGACACCCAAAGGAAGAAGTCTTAATTTAACCCACCACGTTATAGACTCGGGTACTGGGTACCCATTTTAGTCGCCGTATACTACATGCGTAAGCAAAGAGTGAGGCTATTTTAATTCGGACCCAAACGGACCCAACTTATGTAATGAAATAAGTAACGAATAATAAAAAGTGGTATTTTGTTAATAAAATTGGTAGGGGCCTGATGACCGAGTGGCTGGCGCTCTGGCTTTTTGGAACCGCAGGTTTCGGGTTCAAATCCAGACGGTGTCATGGATGATTGTATTGGTTCGGACACCACTTTAAGCCGTAGGTTCCGGTCTCCCCCATGACCATAGAGATTTACAGAGCCCAATAAGACTTCTCACCCACATTATTCCAAACAGTAAAACGGCAACTTAGCTCTAGGCACAGTGATGTGGTGTAGTAGTTGTAATAAAAATTGGTGGATATAATACTTATCATATGCTGAATCGATTGCGCTAAATTCTCGGGCACGCTTAGAGGAAGATTTTGAGTTAACAGTTAATTAACCATGTTATTAAGTTTTGTTATCCAACTGCATTGCGCCATAAGTTAGTTCCCTTCGAGACATTTCTAATGATACCACTTATGTGATTGGTTTGTCGCTCTACAGATCATTTTTTGCACACTTTGGGCTAATTATACTGGGACCTATGATATAATATGAGATAAGAATATACTTGGAATAATACATTCAAAGCTTAGTTTCAACACAGTACTATATAATATTATACTCATTTTCTTATATATTTTTAGTATATCTTGTATTTTTTATTATGTATTTATTTATTCTGAGAAATTATCTATGGCTTTAAATTCATTTTCATTCATTCAATTCATTTTCTCTACTCTAAGAGAAAGTCCCATAAGAAAGTCTATAGAGATTTGGTTTGGTTTGTCGCTCAATGGTCATTTTCTGTCCACTTTAGGGTAATTAGACCAGAACCTACAGTTTATCGTGGCTTCCGACTAACAAACATCCATGACATCGCCAGGGATTGGAACCTGAAACCTGTGATATCAACAGGCCAGGTATGTGAAAATTTGATTATAATTATTAAAAGCGACTCATTTTTTTCTATGAGCGACTGTAGGCATCTTTTATTTACCAATATCTTTCAGAAAATTTCATTTAAAAAAATGTTTTGTTATTTTTTCCAATGATTTATCGAGGTTTGGGTCTATAGGTACATTATCTATGAATTTATATTTCATATTTTCGAATTGGAGGGAAAAAAATCAGCTGAATAATATATTTTTATGAAACACTCTACTAGATGGTGTAAAAAGGTGGTACAAGTGGTAAAAGGTAAAAAAAAAAAAAGGTATAAGGTATGTTAAAAAAGGCATGGGCACAATAGGAAACATAATATTTCTTACAAAACTCATGCCATCTAAAACCATGCCTACAATTATTTGAAATGAAATCCATACGTAAGTAAAGCGTAGGCTGTCTTCTGTAAAAAAATAAGTAACGGATAATAAATACTAAGGGGGGCATTTGTCAATAAAATTGGTAGATATAGTATTTATCATATGCTGAATTGATGGTGCTAAAATTATTGGGCTCTGTAATGGGATGATTTCGAGTTAGCAGTTAATTAACTATGTTATTTAGTTTCGTTACCCAATTACATTGTACCATAAGTTACCACCTTAGAAACATTTCTAATCATACCACGGTTGTGAAAATTTAATTATAATTAAGAAAGTTATTATAGGCAACCCATTTTTTCTATGAGAGACAGACTGTACGCATTTTTTAATAATATATTTCGGAAAGTCTAAAATTAAAAAAAAAAAAAAAAATTATCTTTTTGCAATGATTCATCGGGGTTTATGTCTGTAGGTACTTTATCTATGAATTTATATTTCGTATTTTCCAATTGGAGCTAAAAAAAAAAAAAATTCAACTGAATAATATATTTTTATGAAACATTCTACCAGATGGTGTACATAAAAAAAAAAAAAAAACCATTAGGACAATAGGAAGCATGATGAATCTTACAAACCTCATACCATCTAAAACAATACCTACTACAGTTTGAAATGATATTGATACGTAAGTGAAGCTTAGGCTGTCTTTGTAATGCAAATAAGTAATATATAATAAAAAGTAAGGGGGTTTTGTGATTAAAATTGGTGGTTACATTATTTATCATTTGATAAATACTGTTTATCATATACTGAATTGTTTGTGCTATAATTCTTAGACTCTGTAATGAGAAGATTTAGAATTAGAAGTTAATTAACCATGTTATTTAGTTTTGTTAACCAATTACATTGTACTATGAGTTAGTTCCCTTCGAGACATTTCTAATGATACCACGTGTGTAAAAAGATTTAATTATCATTATTTAATTATCGAAAGCTATGAAAATAACCCATTTTTCTCCATATGTATGTATAAATCTTTTACTTGACAGTATCATTTGGAAGGTTTACATTTTTTATAACAAATATTTTATATTTTTTTATATGATTCATCGGGGTTTGGGTCTGTAGATACATTATCTATGAATTTATATTTCCTATTTTCCTATTGGAGTGAAAAATGTTCAACTGAATAATATATTTTTAGGAAACACTCTGCTAGATGGTGTGCATACAATAAAAATGTTGGTTGCTAAGTAAAGCGTAGGCTGTTTTATGTAGTGTAAATAAGTAATGAATAATAAAAACTAAGGGGTATTTTTTCAGTACAATTGGTGAATGTAGTATTTATCGTATTCTGAATTGTTTGTGATAAAATTCTTGCTCTCTGCAAAGGGAAAATTTGAAGTTAGCGGTTAATTAACCGAGCTATTTTTGGTTTGTTAACCAAATACATTGCATCCTAAGTTATTTTCCTCCGAGAAATTTCCAATGATACCGCTGATGTGAAGTTTTAATTATAATTACAAAAGTTATTAAAGGCGATCAATTTTTTCATTTTGCGAATGTACTCATCGTTTACTTGACAATATCTTTGAGAAAGTTAATTTTTTTGTAAGCAAATTTTAGTTACTTTTTTTCCTGACTCTTTGTGGTTAGGTTCCTGTAGATACATTTTCTATTATTCTGTAGGTGCAATATCTATAAGTTACCATCTTCGAAACATTTCTAATGATACCCCGGATATGAAGATTTAAAACATATTTTTACTATTGGAAAAAAAATGTTTTTAAAACAAATTTTTCTAATTTTTTCTGTGATTCATCGTAGTTTGGGTCTGTAGATACATTATCTATGAATTTATATTTCATATTTTCTAATTGGAGGAAAACTATTCGGCTGAATAATATATTTTTATGAAACACTCTACTAGATGTTTGATCACAATAGGAGAAACATGATATTTCTTACAAAAACTCATGCCATCTAAACCCATACCTACAACTACACTCATGTCCATAAATTAAGGATAATTCAGAATCACACAGAAATTTAACTCTAAAATAAACATTTCACCTGTAGAATTATCACACACATCTTGAAGAAGAATATGCAAATTACAGGAAACCACCAGATGGCGCGGATAGTACGTCACAATGACGAGAGTGTAAGAGACGGGTATATAAGGAATGGTGACAAAGAAGTAAAATTGTTCACAAGCGCTTTAAAAGCCGTTCAGTGCAATAACCGCATTGTTATTTCACAAAGAAAGCATTTGCATGATTTTTTACGTGGTAGAATTATCGGACGACTGGAATGTGGACGTACCCAGCTGGAAGTATCCGAGGAACTTGAATCGTCCAGAGTGTCATCTCCAGGGCTTTGGCAACGATTCCAAGATGATGGTAATGTGAGTAGATGTTACAGCACAGGTCGTCGTCCCCGAGTTACAACGCCAAATGAGGAATGATTCTCGCCGGACTTTCATATGGAGAGCGCCAGGTACCCGTTACGACCAAGAGAACACCATTGAACGACACCGTTACGGTGGTGCAGGATGGTTCGTTTGGGGAGGAATTATTCTTGGTTCCAGAACTGACCTGCATGTTCAGAATGTAATGATGACAGGCCACATCTATCGGGATGTCATTCTGGAACAACATGTACGTTTGTTTCGGGGCGCTTGGCCGACGAATTGCAGCCCGTCAATCCTCTCCCACCTGTCAACCGGAACTTCGGTGGGCATTCCTTGATGAGTGGTGTAATATTCCCCCAAGATCAGATTGATAATTTGATACTCAGCATGCCTGGGCGTTGTAAGGCCTGTATTGCATCATCCGGGAGACATACTCCATATTAACCATCATACTAACCATGTTATACTGTTTTTTGTAAACAGGTTCTTTTTCGAAATTTGCACCAGGGAGTAAAAATCGCAATTTTTATTAATTATGTCAAACATATAGTATCATTTTTGCTCTTTTACCTTTTGTTTAATAAATAGACTTTACAAATAAGTCAAATTTGTTTTTGCTTCTGTCTCTTTCTTTGCCTGAACTTCATTATCCTTAATTTATGGGCATGAGTGTATTTGAAATGATATAATTCTGTAAGTAAAGCATAAGCTGTCTTATGTAATGTAAAAAAATAACCATGTTATTTATGTTAGTTAACCAAACTACATTGCTCTATAATTGAGTTTCCTTCGATATATTGCTAATGATACCAGGTATGTGGAGATTTAATTATAATTGCGAAAGTTATAAAAGGTGATCCAATTTTCCTGTGATCTTCTGTGCACATATTTTACTTGACATGTCTTTTGGAAAGTTTAAAGTTTTTTTTGAAAACAAATTTTTTTATTTTTTTTTCTATGATACATAGTGATTTGGTTCTGTAGATAAATTATATACTGTTCCCTAGATGCATTATCTATAAGTTACTACCTTCTAAACATTTCTAAGGTTACCAAGGATGTTAAGATTTATTTGTAATTACGAAAGTTATTTAAAAGGGACGCACTTTTCCTATTGACGCCTGTATAAATCTTTTACTTGCCAATATCTTTCAGAAAAGTTAAAATTTTTGTTATATTTTCCTATGATTCATTGCTGTTTGGTTCTGTAGTTACATTATCCATGAATGTATATTTCATATTTTCCAACTGGAGGAAAAACACTCCAACTGAATAATATATTTTTATGGAACACTGTACGAGATGGTGGATCACAATAGGAGAATCATGATATTTCTTCCAAAACTCATACCATTCTAAACTCATATCTACAACTATTTGAAATGAAATCCATCCGTTTCCAAACCATCAAAGAAAAATAACTCCGAGGGGTTTCTCATAACCCTCCATTGTTCTACCACTTAAACTGTTCCATACTTCTCTGATAAACGCAACATCAAAACACCGTAATACAGACGTTAAAGAAACATTTTAGGCGCCCTAAAGGATACCATGTCGGACATAACTCATCGCAAAGTGCCCTCCCGCAATACGGTGGATGGGGAAGTGCTGAAAAATACCGGATAGCAGCTTTAAAATTTCAAAGTCAGTGTTTCAGGACACCATAGGGGGAATCGTACATTTTATGTCCCCTTCTTATGGAGCTGTAAGAAGTTTAAATCGCTTTGCTTGGAAGTTATTGGAAACATATTTCTCCGGGCATTTGTTTCTCTTTTTTGGATTTCTGAAACCGAACTGTTCCGATGGCTATAAAGCACATTTTTTTAAGCTGTGTGTCCGAAACGGATTTATGTTTTTCTTTTTGTTCTCATTTTGTTCGATGCGTTTGGGTTATGGTTTATTACATGATCGAAATGGAATAAGAACATTGTCGTAGAACATTGTTTAAATATTGTCGTAGACAGAAAAGCAGTTAATTTACCGTAATTCTTTCAAGTAGATTAGAAAAATTAAAATAATACAGAAAGGAAATTGTTGTTATTCATATATTCTGTTCCTTGTATCTTTTGGCGAAAAGTTCCATATCTTGTTTCAATGAAGTAAAAAGACGTAGATATATTTGCCAGTGAATTTAAAGACATAACTTTGTTTGTTAATGAATTTAAAGCTATAGCTATTTTCTGAAAATATCAAAATTTATATAAAAAAAAAAAACAAATTCATATAAAATATATTGAACAAATTAAGAATAATTCTATATAGCTCTGCTTTGAAACTAACGTTTGAATGCATTATCCTAAGGATATTTTTAATCAGATATGAGGAATCTGATTATTCATAATAAATTTAATTATTATTACCTTTTAATCACTTCATGTGTTGGTTTGGTTTCAATACCAGGTAACAGTGGCGTGTTATCAGTAATAAAATTTGTTTACATTTTCTCAAATATTACTATTGAAAATTAGTTGAAATATTAGCTTAAAAATATTTGTGATTAATATTGAATAATGATACCACGGAAGTGAAGATTTAATTATAATAATGAAAGTTATTAAAGATGACCCATTTTGCCTATGGGCGACTGTATACATCATTTACTTGGCAACATCTTTCAGAAAGCTTAAATTTTTGTTATATTTTCCTAGGATTCATCGTGGTTTGGGTATGTAGGTACATTATCCATGAATTTATATTTCATATTTTCCAATTGGAGTACAAAGAAAAATTCAACTGAATAATATATTTTTATGAAACACTCTACTAGATGGTGGAACACAATGGGAGAAACATGATATTTCTTACAAAACTCATACCATCGAAACCCATACCTACAACTATTTGAAATGAAATTCATCCATTTTCAAACCGTCAGGAGAAATAACCCCGAAGGTTTTCTCATAACTCTGCATTGTTCCACCACTTAAACTCTTCCATACCTCTCCGGATGAAACGCAACATCAAAACACCGTAATACAGACGTTAAAGAAACATTTTAGGCGCCCCGAAAGATACCATCGCGGACATAACTTATCGCAAAGGGCCCTCCGCAATTCGGTGGATGGGGAAGTGCTGGAAAAATGCCGGATAGCAGCTTTAAAATTTCAATGGCAGTGTTTTAGACACCATAGGGATGAATCGTACATTTTATGTCTCCTTTCTTTGGAGCTGTAAGAAGTTTAAATCGCTTTGCTTGGAAGTTATTGGAAACATATTTCTCCGGGCATTTGTTTTTCTTTTGGATTTTTGAAACCCGAGCAACTGTACCGATGGCTATAAAGTACATTTTTAATGCTGTGTGTCCGAGGAGGATTTATGTTTCTTCTTTTGTTTTCATTTTGTTCGATGCGTTTCGGTTACGGTTTATTACATGATCGAATTGAATAAGATTCTGTTTTAAACATTAAAGTAAAATTGGCACTTTTCTGTGTACCATAATTATTTAAAATAAATTAGAGAAATTAAAATATTACAGGAATGGATTTGTTCTTATTAATATATTACGTTTTTTGAAGCTCTTTGCAGTGAGTAGGAAAAGTCCCGTATGTTTTTTCCAATGATGTAAAAACCAGAGATATATTTGTCAATGAATTTAAAGCCATAGACTTTTTCTCAGAATAAATAAATACGTAATAAACAAGCAATATAAAAAATTAAAGTCAATTCCTACTTTTTTTTCACACTATATTGCAGAAAGTCCTTTATAAACAATTTTCATTCATTTTTTTTGAGTCTATCTGGCGCCATCTATAGGTCGATACATGCAGCATAAATCTAAAAAGAAACTAAAATTAATTCATTAAATTTAATAACTGAATTAATATTTGAAAACTGTATTAACATCCAGTGTCATCCAGTACAAAGTAAAAAAAAAAAAAAAAAGTATTTGAAGTTGAGCGGATGAATAAAAAGTATTCTATGAACGATTGAAAATTTGAAACAAGATATAAATAAGGGAGAGTGTGAGCTAATAGAAGTAATTGAAAACATACAAGATATAATAAAAATTTATTTAACAAAATAAAAATAGTATTTATTATATTGCATTTTGTAGAAACTAACTGCATTTTGTAGAAACTTTTAGAAACTATAATTTTGAAACTTATATTGCATTTGCATTATATTGCATTATATTGCATTTTGTAGAAACTTTTTTGTTGTAGAAACTAACTTTTGAAGACTTTCCATGTCATCATCATGATCATCAGTAGCGCAACCGCAACAAATCTTGACCTCAGTAGCAGGAAGATGTCGAATTATCAGTTAATTAGCCTTGTTAATTAGTTGTTTTATTAGTTAGTTCCTTTCAAGACGTCTCTAATGATACCACGGTTTTGAAGAATTAATTATGATCACGAAAGTTATTAAAGATGATCCCTATTTCCTATGGGCTACTGTATACATCTTTAACTTGGCAATAACTTTCGGAAGGTTTCAACTTATTTTAAAACACATTTTTGTTAATTTGTCCAATGATTAATCAAGGTTTGATTCTGCAGATACATTACATACTATTCTTTAGATATATTATCTATAAGGTACCTTCGAAACATTTCTAATGATACTACGGAAGTGAAGATTTCATTGTAATTACGAAAGTTATTGAAAGGGACTCACTTTTCCTACGGGCTACTGTATACATGTTTTAGTTGGCAATATCTTTCAGAAAGTTTAAATTTTTGTTATATATTCCTATGATTCATCGTGGTTTGGGTCTGCAGCTGCTATATCTAGGAATTTCTATTTCATATTTTCCAATTGGTTGAAAAAACTTCAACTGAATAATATATTTTTATGGAACACTCTACTAGATGGTGGATCACAATAGGAGAAACATGATATTTCTTACAAAAACTCATACCATCTAAACCCATACCTACAACTATTCGAAATGAAATCCATCCGTTTCCAAACCATCAAGGAGAAATAACTCCGAGGGGTTTCTCATAACCCTCCATTGTTCCACCACTTAAACTCTTCCATACCTTTCCGGATAAAACGCAACATCAAAACACCGTAATACAGACGTTAAAGAAACATTTTAGGTGCCCTATAAGATACCATCGCGGACATAACTCATCGCAAAGTGCCCTCCACGCAATACGGTGGATGGGGAAGTGCTGAAAAAAAATACCGGATAGCAGCGTTAAAATTTCAATGGCACAGTGTTTCAGGACACCGTAGGGGAATCGTACATTTTATGTCCGCTTTCTTATGGAGCTGTAAGAAGTTTAAATCGCTTTGCTTGGAAGTTATTGGAAACATATTTCTCCGCGCATTTGTTTTTCTTTTGATTTCTGAAACCGAGCAACTGTTCCAATGGCTATAAAGTGCATTTTTTTATGCTGTTTGTCCTAGGCGGATTTCTGTTTCTTCTTTTGTTTTCATTTTGTTCGATGCGTTTCGGTTATGGTTTATTACATGATGGAATTGAAATAAGGTTTTTTTGTTTTTATGCATTGTAGTATAGAAAAAGTGACAATTTTACTGTAATTCCTTAAAGTAAATTAGAAAAATTAAAAAAAGAAATACAGGAATGGATTAATCTGCTACGTTTCTTGAAGCTCTTCGAAAGAAGAAGAGATAGACTTTCTCTTAGACAATAGGCTGATATATCTCTTCTCTTTGGACTTTCTGTTAGAGAAGAGATTTATATCATATATTTTCTAATGTAGTAAAAGCCTTAGATAACGTTGCCAATGAATTCAAAAACAGAAATATTTTCTCAAAATAACTAAATACATAATAAAAAATACAAGATATAATAAAGTATATTTCATTAAATAAGAACAATACTATATAGTATTGTGTAAAAAATAATATTTGAATTCATTCCTCGTCATCATGATGATGAACTGTGGCGCAACAGCGCCATAGTGGGCCAAGTCTCTCAGTCTACTGTCAGATTCCGAAACATGAGATGTTTCTTTTTTACTGGATAGGGTTATCAGGCCTACGCCAACACTCTACAGTCCTATTAGATCAGCACCAATGGCTTAAGGTGGATTTCGAACCACTACAAAGATGCATTCTACAGTTTGAATGCATTATCCCAATTATATTTTTAGCTTTTCGCAAAAAAAGTCAACTTAACTGATGCAAAAGTTAATTTTAGTTCTTGACTATCACAAGTATTTTGGCTATTAAGGCAAAATTAAGGCTAATATTAAGGTAAACACAAGTTCCCTATTGATATTGCACGTCTGACAAATATAATTCTATTGCGATTTCCTGTTGTTTTATAAACACTTGATTCGATATCTTTCAGTATGCTAAATATAGACGAAGACTCTATGTCATTCATTGTTTATTACTGCTTGTATATTGTTACTTAATTTTTAAAATGTGTAAAATCGAAAATATTTTCAGTGATAATGGCAGTGGTGTTTCGTTTGGTGATCTAAAAAGTTGTGGTGAGGAATCAGAAGATTATTCTAATTTTAATGCACCAGTCCGGGTTCGTTTCAGGACTTCATAGGGGAATCGTACATTTTATGTGTCCTTTCTTATCGAGCTGTAAGAGAAGTTTAAATCGCTTTGCTTGGAAGTTATTGGAAACATATTTCTTCGGGTATTTGTTTTTCTTTTGGATTCTTATATACCACGTAAGTGGAGATTTAACAATAATTGCGAAAAATTATTAAAAGTCCACTTCTCCTATGGGCAACTCTAGACATCATTTACTTGCCAATAACTTTCAGAAAGCTTAAATTTTTCTTATATTTCCTATGATTCATCGTGGTTTGGGTCTGTAGGTACATTATCCCTGAAATTATAATTCATATTTTTCCAATTTTACAAAAAAACCTTACATTTTCTATGGGCGACTGATTGTATACATTTGTTACTTGACAGTATCTTTCACAAAGTTTAAAATTTTTTGAAGCAAAAAGTTTTTTTCCTATGATTCATAGTGGTCGTTCTATAGGTACATTATCCATGAATTTATATTTCATATTTTTCCAATTGGACGAAAAAACATTCTAACTGAATAATATATTTTTATGGAACACTCTACTAGATGGTGGATCGCAATAGGAGAAACATGATATTTCTTACAAAAACTCATACCATTTAACCTATACCTACAACTATTTTTAAATGAAATCCCTCCGTTTCCAAACCATCAACTAGAAATAACTGCGAGGGGTTTCTCATAACCCTCCATTGTTCCACCACTTAAACTTTCCATACCTCTTCGGATGAAACGCAACATCAAAACACCGTAATACAGACGTTAAAGAAACATTTTTTTTAATGCCCTAAAAATACCATCTCGGACATAACTCATCGCAAAGTGCCCTCCCGCAATACGGTGGATGGGGAAGTGCTGAAAAACTAACGGATAGCAGCGTTAAAATTTCAATGGCAGTGTTTCAGGACACCATAGGGGGAATCGTGCAGTTTA
This sequence comes from Caerostris extrusa, assembly GCA_021605095.1. Classification (NCBI taxonomy): domain Eukaryota; kingdom Metazoa; phylum Arthropoda; class Arachnida; order Araneae; family Araneidae; genus Caerostris; species Caerostris extrusa. Next base: position 21,910 of record BPLR01014621.1, read on the forward strand.
TGTCCCTTTTCTTATGGAGCTGTAAGAAGTTTAAATCGCTTTGCTTGGAAGTTATTGGAAAGATATTTCTCCGGCCATTTGTTTTTTTTTGGATTTCTTGAAACCGAGCAACTGTTCCGATGGCTATAAAGCACATTTTTTACGCTGTGTGTCCGAGGCGGATTTATGTTTTTTGCTTTTGTTCTCATTTTGTTCGATGCATTTCGGTTATGGTTTATGACATGATCGAATTGGAGTAAGGTTCTGTTTTTAAACATCGGAGTAAAATTGACACTTCTTTGTTTACCATAATTCCTTAAAGTAAATTAGAAAAATTAAAAAAAAAATACATGATATTTGTACTTATTAATACATTATGTTTTTGAAGCTTTTTGAAGAGAGAAGGGAAAGTCCCATATGCGTTTGAAATGTAGTAAAAGTCATAGATATATTTTATTTGCCAATGAATTTAAATCCATAGATATTTTTCAGATTAACTAAATACAAAAAAAAAAAAAACGAGAAATAATAAAAATTTATTTAACAAAATAAGAATAGTACTATATAGCACGTTGTAGAAACTGACTTTTGAATACTTTCCTTGTCATCATCATGATCATAAGTAGCCAAACAGCAACAATTCTTAGGCTCAGTAACAGGAAGATGTCGAATTATCAGTTAATTAAACTTGTTAATTAGTTTTGTTAATCAATGTAATTGCGCCATAAGTTAGTTCCTTTCAAGACGCTTCTAATGATACCCCTGATTTTAACAATTAATTATGATTACGTAAGTTATTAAGGATGATCCATATTTCCTATAGGTTACTGTATACATCTTTATTTGAAGCTTTCGGAAGGTTTAAACTTATTTTAAAACACATTTTTGTTTTTTCTATGAATAATCGTGATTTGTTTCTGTAGGTACATTATAGACTATTCTGTAGGTACATTATAGACTATTCTGTAGAAACATTATATACTATTCAGTAGATACATTATATACTATACTGTAGATACATTATATACTATACTGTAGATACATTATATACTATACTGTAGATACATTATATACTATACTGTAGATACATTATATACTATACTGTAGATACATTATATACTATTCTGTACATACATTATATACTATTCTATAGATACATTATATACTATTCTGTAGAAATACATAACTATTACATTCTGTGTACGTATAAAGACTTTCGAAACATTTCTAATGATAACACGGAAGTGAAGATTTCATTGTAATTACGAAAGTTATTAAAAGGAACCCACTTTTCCTACGCGCGGTTGTATACATCTTTTACTTGGCAATATCTTTCAGAAAGTAAAAATTTAAAAGAAATGTTATTTCTTTCCTTTGATTCATCGTGGTATGTGCCTGCAGATACATTATCCATGAATTTATATCTCCTACTTTCCAATTGGACCAAAAAACCTTCAACTGAATAATATATGTTTATGGAACACTCTTCTAGATGGTGAATAACAAAAGCAGAAACATGATATTTCTTCCAAAAACTCCTACCATCTAAACCCATACCTACAACTATTCGAAATAAAATCCATCCGTTTCCAAATCATCAAGGAGAAATAACTCCGAGGGGTTTCTCATAACAATGCATTGTTCCACCACTTAAACTTTTCCATACCACCCCGGATAAAACGTCACATCAAAACACCGTAATACAGACGTTAAAGAAACATTTTAGGTGCCTATAAGATACCATCGCGGACATAACTCATTGCAAAGTGCCCTCCCGCAATACGGTGGATGGGGAAGTGCTGAAAAAATACCGGATAGCAGCTTTAAAATTTCAAGGCAGTGTTTTAGGACACCATACGGGAATCAAAATATTTTATGTGTCCTTTCTTGTGGAGCTGTAAGAAAGTTTAAATCGTTTGCTTGAAGTTATTGGAAACATATTTTTCCGGGCATTTGTTTTTCTTTTTTAGATTTTTGAAACCGAGCAACTCTTTCTGATGGCTATGAAGTAAATTTTTTTTTTTTTATGCTGTGTGTCCGAGGTGGATTCATGTTTCTTTCTTTTGCTCTCATTTTGTTCGATGCGTTTCGAATATGGTTTATTATATGACCGAATTGAAACAAGGTTTTGTTTTGAACATTTTGGTAGACAAAAGCAGTTAATAAGCAAAATAATCAGTTTACTTTACTATAATTTTTAAAATTGAATTAGAAAAATCAAAAAAAAAAAAAAATACAGGAAGGGATTTGTTGTTATTATTCTGCTGCATTTTTTGAAGATCATTGAAAAAGGTGAGGTAGGACTTCCTCTTATACTATAGACTTCTATCTGTTCTATATAGACTTTCTTATAGGACTTTTTATCTTAGACTGTAGACTTTTCTATCTCTACTCAGTAAACTTTCTTATGCGGACATTCTCTTAGAGAAGAGTATCATATCATTTTCTTACAAAGTAAAAGCAATAAATACTTTGCCAATTAATTTAAAGCTATAGATAATTTTTTAGAATAACTTAATACGTAATAAAAATACAAGATACAATAAAATTTATTTAACAAAATAAGAACAGTACTGTATAGCAACTCTTGAAGAGACTAACTTTTGAAGACACTCCTTCCTATCATCATGATCATCAGTAGCGCAACAGAACAATTCTTGTGCTAAGCGACAGGTTAAATAAAGTTTATCAGTTTTTTAGTTAGTTAGTTAGTTTTTATTAGTTATCAGTTAATTAGTTTTGTTAACCAATTACATTGCACCATGTTTGCTCCTTTCAAGACGTTTCTAATGATACCACATATGTGAAAATTTATTTACAAACATTATTAAAGAAGACTGTATACATCTTTTTACTTGGCAATATCTTTTAGAAAGTTTAAATTTTCGTTATATTTTCCTGTGATTCATCGTGGTTTGTGTCTATCGATGCATTTTCTATAAATTTATATTTCATGTTTTCCAATTGTTGTAAGGAAAAAATCCAACTGAATAAATATATTTTTATGGAACACTCTACTAGATGGCGATCACAATAGGAGAAACATGATATTTCTAACAAAAACTCCTACCATCTAAACCCATACCTACAACTATTCGAAATGAAATCCATCTGTTTCCAAACCATCAAGGAGAAATAACTCCGAGGGGCTTCTCATAACCCTGCATTGTTCCACCACTTAAACTCTTCCATATACCTTCGAGATGAAACGCAACATCAAAAACATGTAATACAGATGTTAAAGAAACATTTTAGGTGCCCTAAAAGATACCATCGTGGACATAACTCGCACGCAGCGCCTCCCGCAATACGGTGGATGGGGAAGTGCTGAAAAAATACCGGATAGCAGCGCAAATTTCAATGGCAGTGTTTCAGGACACCGTAGGGGGAATCGCAACATTTTATGTCCCCCTTTCTTATGGAGCTGTAAGAAGTTTAAATCGCTTTTGCTTGAAGTTATTGAAACATATTTCTCCGGGCATTTGTTTGTTTTTTTTGATTTCTGAAAACCGAGCAACTGTTCCGATGGAAATAAAAGCTCATTTTTTTGTGCTGTGTGTCCGATGGGATTTGTGTTTCTTTTTTTTTTGTTCTCAGTTTGTTCGATGTGTTTCGGTTATGGTTTATTACATAATCGAATTGGAATAAGGTTCTGTTTTTAAACATTGAGATAGACAAAAAAAAACAGTTAATACAATGCAGTTTATTTTTACCATAATTCTGTAACGTAAGTTAGAAAAAAATTTAAAAACACAGGAAGGATTTGTTGTTATTAATCTGCTGCATTTCTTGAAGATTAGAATAAAGAAGAGATAGACTTTCTTCCTTAGACTATAGACATCTGTATCTATTCTCAGTAGATTTTCAGATTACAGACCCCCTATCTATTCTCAGTAGATTACTTCCTCTATCTCTTCTGTAGACTTTCTTATGCGACTTTCTTTAGAGAAGACTGCATATCATATAATTTTCTAAGGAAGTAAAAGCCATAGATGTAAATCTTTACCAACGAATTTAATGCCATAGATATTTTTTCAGAATAAATAAATACATAATAAAAAATGCAAGATATAATAAAATATATTTAACAGCAAAAAAATAGTACGTGGTGTGTGGAATCTAACCTTTGAATGTATTATCTCAGATATATTCTCACCTCATATACCGTTTCGCAACACCTCGAGTTATTACTGATTCATAATATAATTTTAATTCTGGACTAAAAACGAGTATTTTGGCTTATAAAGAGGGATAAAATAAAACTAATATTAAGGAAACGAGTTTCCTCCATGATATTGAACATCTGGTAGTAAACATTCTATTGCGATTTCGTATTGTTTGATAAACACTTTATTCGGATACTTTCAATGTGACAAATATGACGAAGAGTCCCATGTT
>BPLR01014622.1:0-13201 GCA_021605095.1 Caerostris extrusa
GAATACTGAGATATACGAAGAGTCATATAGAAGTATACTTTAAAGTAATTTTGAAATCCTCTTAAAAGAAGAAGGAAAAAAAGCTTTTGGGTATGCCTACTTTGATTGTATTTCATTGTATTACCTATATTTGTCTTATGAATGCAGTTTTCTTCGTGTAATGTTGTCTTTTTTGTTATGCAAGTTTTCTTATGAAATTTTTTAACATCAATTTCTTTGTTTTATCTGTAATACCTTTGTAAAATTTTTAATAATTTCTCACAATATGTGTAAATTTGGTGATTAATGAAAATTTTTATTAGTTTACCCTGGTTCGTTATATTAATTTTCTTTAAATTTTACTAAAATTGCAGTTGTACATTCAATAAATCTTGTGGAACATTTTATGTAAAATTTTTTTATCCTGTTCGAGAATGGTAACATATTTAATTGTTCTCATTTTGGATAATTCATTGTAACATTCTAAATTTTGTTTTTCTGGCGAGAATATTATATCTTAGTTAATCGTAATCTGTTCCAGTATTACCTTTGGTATCAAAAAGAAAGCCTTTAAGATTCTTCCACATTTTTAATATAATTTTTTAATAGAAAGTCATTTAATACCATTTTTACCTGCCTTATCTTTAAATTTGCCAATGTTGTATGCATTAGTTTGAACTGTACTATAACATGTGGTAGTGGCAATTGTGTATTTTATTGTCATATCAAACCTGATTGCTAAAAGGTTATTCGTTGTCAAATAAAATATAATAATGTATCTTGACATTTCAGATTTCTATAATTTGTGGTTTACAGAATATTAAAAATTACTATTGTCATTCACAAAAATATACATGATTTTTTATTTTAAATTAATGATAATTTGCTTAAGAATTTGTGTATTTCAATAATTTGAATTTCATTTAAAATGATGAAATTGCCCTTTTTTTTTTCTAATATCTTCCTAACTTTCTTCCATAATTCATTGTTTGCTGCTTTCTTTAGGAAGTCTATGGTCTAAAGGACCCCCCTGTTCCCTTTTTTTTTTTTTTAGCAATTATAGATTTTTGAAGTGAGATTTAATACAATAAAATTCAGTTATTTTAATATGCAATACTCTTGAGTATTAAATTGCAAAGAGTTAAAAATGCACAAGATTATAAAAATATCTTTTAAAATACTAAATGGAATTTAGTATTTTAAAAAAGACAAAAAACTAAATGACAAAATTTTAAATTATTTTAAGTAATAAATTTATTTTATATGTTTGAAATTAATCTTATCATTTTTATCATAAAAATCTATGAAATTGCTTATTTTGTTTTATCACAATTTATATTGTCTGATAAATTTTATCTATAAAAGCAAGGTACACAGTATTAATTCAAATGAGGATCAAGTCTGAAAAAAAAAAAGTGATTTCCTTTTCCACTAATATTATCTTAGATTTCTTTTTTTTTTTTTCTATCAATAAGCAATTATTTCATCCATTTGAATTAAAAATATTCAATTACATTAACATGTAACATTTATTATTGGCTAAAGTGTCATTAATTGAAAAATTTTGTACATTTAATAAATTAGCTGTTAGTTCCTTTCTATACATATATTTTTGTAGAATGCCATCTTTTTTTTTATTTATATATGTATTTTTGTAAGTGTACTGAACATTTTAAGTTATTTATTTTCTAGATATTGAAGTTTTTTTTTTTTTTTATACAGATCTGATTTATTACTTACAAATAAGTTTTTACTTTTTCATAAATTGAGGAAATTCCCAGGATTGTTCCTGTCGCGAAGTTCTTGTTTATGTCTGCAAGTTGGTACCGTCCTAAAATTGGGTATGATATTCTCTAAATAAGTTCAATGTAGAGCTCATATTATGGTCTGGCAGTAAACTGAAACTTCAGAAAACTGCATTTTAAATATATTTTTTCAATTTATAATTTTTTTTTTTTTTTTTGAAAAAAATATCTTTAATTTAATTGATTTTCAATTTGTTAAAATTGTAACTTTCATTATAATGGTTGTAAAAGGAACGAGAACCAACCAGTTAAAACTCTGTCTAATTGAACAGCCCATTTTAAATAATTTTTTTTATAAAGTTTGCCTCATTGGTACATATCTGAAACTTTCTAAATAACTAGTTTGCATGTATTTTTAATTCTAACAACTTTATTGCATAAAAAGGTATATTTGCTTTTCTGTTGTTCAGTTTTCTGTGCATTTTTTTAAGTGAAGATTTAAGTTGTGTTGTTATTGTTATATTCATATTCCATTATTTTCATATTACTGTGATTTAAATGCCTTTCATGTTAAGGGAGATTTATACATGTTTAAAAGACCTAGAAGCTTATAACAATTTATAAAGATTATTATTAAAATTTAAGGTTTTTTTATGTTGATAATTTACTAATAGTATTTTTAAAGTGAAATATAACCAACACATACATCTATAATCTGCTTTAAAAATTAAAGTACAGCAAAAAAATTAAACTAAATAATTCCTTTCTCCGAATTTATTAACAAACAAAATTATTTTCAAACAAATGAGTACAAAAGGAAAAATTTATTCTTTATTGATTCCATTATTTCCGAGCTATTATGATACTATTTTGTTTGGAAAATATTACGAAATAGGAATTTTTCCTTTTTGTACTCATCTGTTTAAAGAAATGATAGGCTACAATTGTAAAAAAAAAAAAAAAATTTAGAAATTGTTAATGAATATTAATGTGAATTGGGATACTGTTATTAAGAAAATAAAAAAATAATTAGAAATTGTTGTTGCATATTAATGTGAAGTTGAGCACTGATTATGAGAATTTAATTTCTGTGAACATAGAATGGTTGTAAAATGCATTGTGTAACCAGGACTGCTAACTTTTTTTTAAAAAGTAATTGCAAGTTTTGTTTCTCAATGCTTCATAACTGCACCATTCTAAATGTCTGACAAGCATTTTTAACTCTTAAAAACGCTTGTATATTTTTATTTCCTTTATTACACTAAATTTTTTAAGCTTATAATTATTTTGGTGTTATTAGAGTCACATGAATGCCATTGTACCATAATTTTTCATACCATTTTTTTTTTTGTCTGACATTTTTTATTAATGCTTGATTCAAAACTGAAATTTTGTCTTTTTAGTTATAAATTACATGTTGATGGATATAAATGTGATATGGAATAATTATTGTAGAAAAATTTATGGATTATAAATATACATTAATGGAAATTTGATACATGCTAATGTGATACAAATATACATTTTCAACTTATTCTTTAATATAAATATATTTTAAAAAAAATTATGAGTTGTAAATACATATGAATATGGAATTGAATGCTCATTAAAAAAATTCTGTACTGTAAACATATGTTGATGATAAATGTTGAACCAATTGTATGAAGAATATAAATGCCTGAAAGTATTGTACATCCTTGACTGCAAACTTCTTAAGGTATTGCAAATTTTCCTTTTTCATAGTTAAAAACTGCATCATTCTAAATAGTTGACATGCTTTTTTGTAACTCTTTAACAACAGAAGTAGTATTCTTCATGTAGCAATTTTTTGAGCGAGTTACTCTTTAGAGGAAGTATACTGAAAAATTTGAAAAATCTGTTGGATTGAATCAAGAATGTGCTTTGCTGAATTGAAAATAATTTCATTGGGTATCTGGGATAAAAAAAGTGTTTCACTTCCAATTGGAGAATTTTTGAGATTGTGAAAAATTATAAATTGAAAAGGCATATTAATGTGAAATTGAGTACCGATTGTGAGGAAAGTTAAGAGTTTTAAATGACTGGAAGCAAAAAGAATGGTTGTAATTGCATTGTGTAGCAGCACTGCAAACTTTTTTTAAAAAGTAATTGCAAGTTTTGTCTCTCAATGTTCAAAACTACATCATTCTAAATGGCTGACAACAATATTTAACTCTTTTATTATTCTGTATTTTTATTAATTCCCTCATTGCATTAAATTTGTTCTAGCCTACAATTCATTTGGTGTTTGGGTTGTAGTTCACATGAATGCCATTGTGGCCAGAATTTTTTGTACCATTTTTTTCAGGCATTTTTATTAATCCTTTATTCAAAACTAAATTTTTGTGAACTTTTGTCTTTTTTAAATTATATGTTGAGGTAAGGATGATAAGGAACAATTATTGTAGAAAAACTTAAGGATTATAAATATGCATTAATGCAAAAATGAGTATTTATATTTAGAAATTACGAGTTGCAAATGCACAGTAATGTGAAATTAAATACTGACTAAAAAATTTATGAACACTAAACACATATTGATGAATGATGTAGAACCAATTGTTTGAAGAATATAGATGCCTGAAAGTGTGGAAAGCATTGTGTAACCCATACTACAAGCTTTCTTTTTAAAAGTTATTGAAAGTTTGTCTTTCATAGTTACATAATGGAGTCATTCTAAATTATTGATATGTATTTTTAACTCTTTATAACAATGCAGTACTTTTCGTTTAGTATGTTTTATTGAGTTACCATCCTGGGAGGAAGTTTGATGTGCACTGAAAATATTTGTGAGAAAAATCTTGTTAGATTGCTTAAGGTGTTGTTGGAACCCTCAGAATCGGCTTAAAAAATTAATCTGATATTATATGAATCAAACATGTAGCACTTTTGTTCCATGATTGTATTTTGCCCAAATCATTGAAAGCTGGTTATTTGATCTGGCCTGATCATCATATATTCCTAGTTCAATAAGATGTTTTATTTAGTTCAATAAGATGTTGTTATGGATACCCAAAGACAAATTGTAAAAGTCAAATGTTATTTTCGAGCTTTGCATCCCTGGCCATCCATATCCAGTCTTAAGCCGAAATCAAATGTGTAATCAGTAATATTCCTGCAATTCAAAATCTTGCCCTCAATGGCATCTGGAAAAGAAAATTGGAGAAATCATGAAAATTTGGCTTATTTTCAACTAGCATTTCCACCAATATTTTTATGTTGATGTGGAAAAAACCTGTTTAATAACTGAAAATAGTTTTTACGTTAATAAATATGCCTTTTTCATCATGAAATTCCCGACAAAATAATTAACATAAAAAAAGCCAAGAGTCTTAATTTATTTGAAATTAGAAAAAGTAATATAGTGCATAGTTGAAATAGTCCAAAACTATAAATGTTGAAATTTGTACAATTTTCCTCATGAAGCAAGAGATAAAGTGCTAGATGTGTTATCCCCTTAATTCAAATCAAGTCAGATTCCCCAGTAGGCCTATTTTTCTTACTCGATGAGTTTAGCGTATATAAAATAACTTTAATCAGCTATTTTATTAAATGACACCTTCTGAATTATTTTTAGAAGCAACATTTTTTGTATTCAGTATAATTTGCAGATCAGAGTTACCTGGATTATAATAATCTGTGACATTTTGCAGTTTCCTTTGAAAGAAATTGTCTGTTTTTCTACATTGTTTTGTTATGTGCATTTTCTGTAACTACTGGAGGTAACTCATGTTTATGAAGAGCCAACGATGCACACTTGTTTAACAATGTTTTAGCAAATCTTTCATAAATTCTTTTCCTCAGATGTAAACATTTTAATTGTTGGTGTTGCCTCTAAAATTAAAGGATTTGCCTTTTTTTTTTTTTTTTTTTTTTTTTTTTTTTTTAAGATTGTCTAAATTTTTCCAGTATTTTGTTCTTTTCTAAGTTCTTTAAATAAAATAAATTTTTCTTTTTATCCTATTTCGTTTTTCTGATATTGATGGTTAATTCAATCTTCTATTTGATTCCTTTCTTCTTTATTGCCAAAATTATTTTTAATGCATACAATATGAATGTATTTACACTATTATATTTTATGCATGAATCTGCACAACTACATTGAAATGGATGCAAACAAATTTGACACGTATCACATATCAATTTATAGGAATGTCTAGAATTAATATTTTTTTTTTTTTTTTTTACGGAATACACATCCCTTAGAGATGTAAAGCAAGGGACAATTTTGTGCTATTTTATGTTTAGTTCTGATAATCTTCTTTTTTGTTAATTTTCCACGTTGTAAAGAGGATATCCTATTCCTTATTTTAACTTGCAAAGATTTCATTTCATGTATGGTCTTGTCCAAATGACCACCACGTTTTCCTCTTAAATCACTGTTGTATTTTATATCTTTATGCCATCTTTCTATAATCATATTAGTGTTAATATTTGAATTTTTTTTCCTTAACAATTCATTAAATGTAAATGTGTCGAGTTAATTTGATAAAGAATCCAGTGATGCTAGAATGCTGACAATTTCCACAGTGTTCAGTATTTTCAATGCACATTTTAAGTGTCAGTCACAAAAATGCTAAATTGTACTGGAGGAAAATGCTATTCCAGGCGTTATAATATGCTGGATAATCGTCACAAATGAATGTTTTAGTGGCTATATTTCGTGTCCTTAATTTAATGGCATGAAAAAAGTACCTGAAAACTGATTCACATTGACGATTACTTCATAAAAAGACCACAGGAAAACCTACCCAAACTAAACTAGTAAGCTGGGTGTTATATTTATTTGTCCTATGCGTAGAATAAATTGATATAATTTCATTCCCGTATAGCTTTTTGTGCTTCATTCATAAAACCCAATGCGAAATCTTCAATATCTAGGCGAGGAAAAATTAATGTAATAAAATTGGACTATAATCTTTCATTTCTGATGACTGACTTATTGACTCCATAGGATTTCGCAATATTATCATTAATATGTTCTATTGGTTTGTAAAAGTCGTCATTAAATTTGAAACCTTTTTGAGGATATTAAACTATTTTCCATCAGCTTAATATAAACTCAATAAATACTGCTGTATTATAACGTTTTTCATTTTGTTCACACTTTAAAGCAGTTATGTTTATTTCATCAAATAGATTTGAAGCAAATAAAACATTTGGTTTCTCAACTGAAGATGGATAAAAAAACTTTTTGTGATAATTTAGGTAAGTTTTGCATTTGACATTTTCTCAGATTCATAAATATTTTTAAAGATCGAATATTTGCTAAGTAAGCTTGTGAAAAATCGTTGGATTGGGGAAATGAAGATTTTGGTCTTCTGTTTTCGTGTAATCCAATTATTTCTAATAGATTTTATTAGGTGCACCGTGTTAAAAAAAATTCTGGTTGAATTGGATTTTGAATATAGCATTTTTAAATTGCCATTGCACATTTTTGTAAACATTTCTATTAATTCTGTTATGTGATATTATACATTATGCAGCGTAGTTGAATTCTTTTTTTGAAACGCTTAACTTTTAGAATATTTAAATATAATGCATCAACATTTTGTCTTCACTAAAAATAAAGTAATTACTTCTTTATTTTTACAAAACACTGATATAAAAACTTGAGTAGTGATAGTTTCATAAACAGAATTTTCAGCCAAAGCAGTAACTAACTAGCTTTATATAAAATACTAAGATTTATGAATATTAAAAGCGAAGTAAAACGCAAATATTACTTTCATTGTCATTAGTAATTTAACCTTTTCTTTAAATAACGTATATTGTAGAGGTTGCTTTTATTATTAAATGGTTATATAATTTTTGAGATGAACAGGATGAAGGATAATTGAAAGGAAAATTACACTTGCAAACAAAAAATAATTTGTTGAATATACAATGTTGGTTGAAATTATTAATTTGTTATTGTAATTACATTAATTGCAGACCAGTAGTCTGCAATTTTTCGGCTGGGGAAATTGCAGTGACTCCTGAGTCTGAATATCTCCGGTCCTTATAGGGCGTCCTTGGTCGTCGTCGGAACAGGAACACAGATACTTTTTCAGAGCCCTTAGGAGGGCTTTTCCCCGTCGGATCGGAACAACCTTCTTCGTCAACGTCCATCATAAGAATCCAGTTTCATCGTCAGTCCTTATATTTGACGGAGTTCCTTGTCCTTATTATGGCCTATACTCCAGAGTTGCAAGCATAAAGTACATTGGTACAAGAAACACATTGGTAGACGTAAATAATATACAGGTACAAGTGATCAAGGTCTGCCCATAGTTAAAATATTTACAAAATATAAAATGAGAAATTAAAAATTTAAGAAAAATACAATAAGATAAACCAATTAAAAAAGAATATAGATAAAAAGCTATATACAATGCAATTAAAAATTACAAATAAAAGAATACAATAAAAATAATAAAACGAGGAATATACTACAAAGTACAGTAATTGCTGCTAGAAATGATGACTAAAGGAACAGGTCAGGTTCGAACCCGCTACCTTTCGATAGCAAGAACTACACACTGAGCGCTGAGCCAGTACGTCTAGGTCAGTTGCAAGTGTAGGTGAAGTTATTATTAAGGTAGTCTTTGTACTGTTTCCAGTTCGTAGAGGTGAATTTACTTTTGGGATCTCTCTGCATGCAAATATTGAAAGTAATGATAGGATTGTGATCGGAGGAGAGTTCAGAGAGAGATTGAATGGTGTAAGGAAAGTAAAAATTATTGGTGAGTGTGAGATCAATTGGGGAAGCCGTGTTATGGCCAAAACGAGTAGGAGTAGGTGGTGCAATAATGTCGGTGCAAGAGTTGACAGCAAAAGTGCGGAGCGCGTTACCAATAGAAGTGTTTTTCTGCATTGAAGTCACCGCAGAGGATAGTCGAATTATTGTAGGAGAAGAGAGTATTAAGATCAGCAGTGAGGTCAGTTTTGTTAGCGGAGTTGGGGATGCAACGGTAGTATTAGGCATATTGGGGAAGTTAAGGGAAATGAGAGTAGCATTAATGAAATTAAGCGGCGGGGTAGGAATTTCTGAGTGCGGGATGGAGTTAAGAATAAAAATCGCGGTGCCTCTTGAAACAGGGTCCTGTGGACCATCGTTACGATAGAGATTGTAGTTGGGCAGATATGGGTTGTAAGAAGGGCGAAGAAAAGTTTCTTGAAGTAAGATGATATCTGGTTGATGCGTTGAAACAAAATTTTTAAAATCAGCGAATTGTCTACTTAGTCCACATGCGTTCCAGTAGCAGAGAGTGAGCCCGGGGATAGGGAGTTCACGGTTGGGTTTGTTGAGATTTTTTGTTGGCAAAGCCATTACATAGAACGAAAAATTTATCCTCAGAGGATTTTAGCTTGAGTTAGCTGTTGAAAGGCAGTAGAGACATTGGAAGCACTAGTGAATATATTAACAATTTTTTTAAGTATGTAGAGCGCTTTGTGAAATTCTTCGGGATTAAATATGTTGTTAGTGGGAGTTGAGCTGGAAGACGCGGTCGGAGCAGAGTTGGTTTGGGGGCAGTTAAATTATTGGAAAGGGCATTAGCATAAGAGAAATTTGAAGTGGCACGAACGTTTGTTTGGATTAGTCGGGTTTTGTTGTGGAGTGCGAGCTTTTTGGATATTTAGGGCATTGACGCCAAGCCGCAGTGCGTCTAGTCTGTAAGCAGTTTATGAAGTTGGGATTTTCAATTTTGTCCTTTGATTGAGCATTCTTTGTGTGCATGAGGTCTGTCGCATTTAAGGCACCTTGGTTGAGAAACGACAATTGGTGAAAGAAATTACAAGTATAGCATTGAGTGATACCTGGACGTCGGAGAAATTTTTCAACCTTGAGTCAGACATGAAACATTTTTGTGAGTTCGAAGATGGTTTCGTTGAATTTTGTACGCGGAAGGACGACTTGCCAAACGGGAATAGGGTCTGGTTTTTGATTGCGAAATTGGGTAATTTTTTCAACTGAATAATTTAGGAGTTTTAGCTCTTCTTCAATATCTGCAGTGGTGAATTGGAGCGGCAGGCCCTTGAATACAGCTTTAATTGGTCTTTGGAATTTGGGGGTGATAAGAAAATAATCAAATTTATGTTTTTGAAGCACTTTGGTGATTTCGCGGTGGGAGTCCTCATCAGTGGGTACATTTTTATTAGTTCGCCAGAGATTACTGTTTTGACATCAGATTTTAGAGTTGCATGGATTGTGTTAAGTTGTTTTAGATTTTCTTTTTGTCGAATCATAATGGGTGGAATGCGGGGGGCTACAGGAGTAGTATCATTTAAGTCATCCTCTGGGTTCAAATTTTGAAAACTATTAGTAGTTGGTGGGGGAGTAGCGTTATCAGTGCTCACCTCATTGGGGTGGAAATTAACAGTAGAAGTATGCTTTTTGGCAGGAAAAAAAAAATAAACTCGTTTGATTTAGTCTTATTTTACGTTTGGAGTGATGAAATATACATTCACAACTTTCAACCCCTCTTTGAGATTTCAGAAAATTGTTCAATTTGAAACCATTACTATTTAAACGTCCGAAATTCCAACTAGAGTAGAAAGCGTTTAGGTCGCCGTCTAGAATCACATTGGGTCCAGATTTTGAAATCCTATTAATATCCTCCACCGGGTATCCACCTGGATTATAAGGAGCGATGTAAGTCGAAGCGATGATGATGATGGGGGAAAATCATTAAGATTAATTTGAATCATGGCTACCTCGGCGCAATTAAGGCGCGGAGCAGGTAGTTCATGGTGTCTGATGCTACTATTGACATAAATGCAGGTGCCTCCGCTTACATTAGAATTTGGATTGATTCTATCAAAACGATAGAATCGATAATTAGCGATCAGTGGAGTCTCTCCAGGTCTAAGCTTAGTTTCCTGGACCAAAAGAACATCAAGGCTGTAATCTAAAACAAATTCTCTTACCTCGTTGATTTTAGAACGCAAACCATTTGCGTTCCAGGTGGCAATCCTGAGAAGTTCCAAGTGGGAGTTGAACATTAATTGGAGCTGCTCGTCGACACGATCTGCCAATAAGTGTGGAAAATGATGTAGGCCCGAGTGTGGGGTCAGTCTCTTGTCTTAACTGAGGCAGACACTGTCTGAATGCCTCTGATAGTGTGAGTCCGTCCATTCCTTGCTGTGTATACCTCATGAACTGCCCGATGAGTTCGGCACAGTCCGGGGCAGGTGAGGCCAGTTGCGGAGCGGCGATGGGAGACATCTGGCGGTGTGCGTGCTGCGGGAACGGGAACGGTTGGCACGTGCTGAGTTGGAGGCACTCATCTTGGGTGATCTTTGCGGTTTGGGTGGGCGTGGGCGCGTGCCGTTGCTGACCTGCTGTGATGTTGGCAAAAGAGATTTCCTGTGATACGGGCCTGGGTGCTGGTGCGGGTAGAAGGGGCTTCTTCTGTGCTTTTGAAGGTTTTTTATTTTTGAGCCCGGACATCTAGGGCAGCCTCGCCAGTTGGCGGCGTGGTTTACGCAGGTAGCTGCTTGGTCGGAGGGCCGGCACATTTTACGCACCTGGACGGTAGACGGCACACCTCGGAGGAGTGGAAATACCCCTGGCAGTTCCAGCATTGACTGAGGCCGGGGCGTCCACGGTAAGCCTCTATGCACACCTGTGTGCCTAGGAGCTCGGTGATGTTATATATGGCTTCAGCTCTTTGATTCTTTTTACCTGAGCGTAAAATAATGGCATTGGCTCCTTAGTGCGAAAATTAGAGAGCCTGGAGATCTTGGTCAGCTCGAAACCCTCCTCAGCGAGTTCTTCCACAATATTAGGGATGTTGGTGCTGGCAGGTAGGTAGGCCCCTCGCCTCGTATGGCTATTTTCAAAGGACGTTCTCTCGGAGTGAACCAGACTGTTCTTTGCATAGATACAAGTACTTCCATAAGTTCTACGCGTGGTATTGTTTGGTCTGTCAGTTTTATAGAGAGTGTAATTTGGAATCCCCGGGCGCGTAATTGGTGTTGATAAAAGTTTCTTGAAGCATGAAGATGTCTAAATTTTGATCAGAAATAAACTCTTTGAGTTCTTCGAATTTTTGACGAACGCCGCTAGCATTAAGGAAGACAAATTCGAAGAGACTGCAGGTTATTGTGCCTAGAGCGATTGAATTAAAAGCCGTGATATTGAGCGTGATAATGCTCGAAGATGACTAGCGCCTTTTTCTCATCCGCCTCAAGAGCACGTAAAGGCAAAGCCGACCTTATTGCCCTGAGGAGAGCGGTGAAATGAAGCGTTTCGTCGTGTGCGAATTTAAGAGAAAACCTTGAACAGTTCGAGAGCTGAATCTGATAATATTGCGGGCTGACTGCAAGCCACTCCCGTCGGGGGAGGAGTCGGTAGGCTGACGGAGCGCGGCGGGCTGATTATTGACTATCTGCGCATAGCTTAGCGCGCTGTTGACTCTTGTGGAAGAATGTGGCTGAGTCCTGGCTTTGAGAAGTCTGATTGACTTGATGATTTTAAAATTTTGATTTTGAACATTGCCAGTTGGCTTATTGGTAGTATTAATTTGTTTCCGTTTTGGGAAACGAGGGCACTGGCGCCAGTTCGCCGCGTGGTTCCCAGAACAGTTAGCGCATTTGAGTTGTCCGGTTTCTAAGTTGCAATCCTTGGCAGCATGATTGCCAGAGCATTTCACACAACGTTGTGGGAGGTGGCAAGCCTCGCTGCTGTGCCAAAACCCCTGACACCTGAAACATTGGGGGGGGAGTTCCTTCCCCTGTACCTTTCTATTGAAACTTTGGTTCCGAAGAGTTCTGTAATAACGTAGATCTCAATGTTCAAGCAGTTAACTACTTGAACACAGAAAGAGGCATTGGTTGTTTGTTTTGAAACTTTGTCAGCTGGGTGAATTTGCTGACGTTGAAGCCCTTGGCTTTGATAGCTTCGATGATGGGTTCATGCTTAGTGCATGAAGGCAATCCCCCTGATAACGATTTTGACCGGGCGGTCCTTCTGTAAGTTGAAGCACTTGAATTCAGCGCCTTGTTTAACAAGGGCTGCCTTCAAGCGCATATGATCTTCTGAATCCGCAGTAAGTTTTAGGAAATTGTCCCGCGATTGGACTGATTTAATTGACGGAGCCGCGCGTCTATAGATCGCGTTATTTGAAACCCAATTCGCCGCATGGCCGGACAAAGAAAGGCGGAATTCGCAATTTGCGCGGTTGTTCTGGGACGTGGTCGTCAGCCACATCCATTGTGTATTAGTAGGTGGGTAAAGTGAGAAAATTGTGTGTTACTACCTGGTGGCAGAGTAGAAGTGGTAGCAGGGAGTAGAGGTGACTCTCCTGATCAGATGTTTTGGAGGAATTGTAAATCCTTCTGCGTCCATATGTCTTTTTTCCACCTCCTTTCGGGGAGGGACAGATTGAGATTGCTGAACACTGGGAGCAGGCTGGGATTGCTGATCGTTGGGAGCAGTCTGTACTGCGGGGTTGATCATTATCACGCTCAATATC
>BPLR01014623.1:0-42018 GCA_021605095.1 Caerostris extrusa
TGTATAGGATTCGCTATGTGTGTAAAATTTAAACTCCTCACAACATTATCAACAGCTATGACAGTATATTTCATCCCTTTACGTTTACAAGATTGTTTATTTTCTCTCATAAATTTTATAAAGTTTTGTTGGGATACTGTATTTTGGTGGTGGTTTCATGGAATGCATTATTACATTTCGTATTTTATACGAAGGTCATTTATATAAATAATTGTTTCTTTAATAATAAATTATTACTTAGAATGTCAGATACCAATAGATGTGAGATAATTAAAAGAGCAATATATATATTATATACATATGATGAAATAATAATGCTAATTCTAAATTTTTGATTTCATTTTATTTGTTAATATGTTAATGTAACTAATTATGTAAAGTGTGGAGTTGGTCACTGTAATTACTATTATAAAAAAATCTCTAATAATCGTGGTTGCAAAAACTTTCTTTTCTAATAAATGAGGAAGGGTTATTTAAAAACTTTCTAATAATTTCACCCAAAAATTTCTGTAGCAAGTAATATTTGAGTGGGTAGAAATTAAATCACCTATATCCTTTTGTTGCAAATGCATCAACTAGGATGCCAAATGGGATTAAGTAAACATAATAATGAATACTGTTGGTTTCCGTAAAATGATAAATGTTGAGCAAGATCTATCATAGCGAAGCAAGTCTCGCAAGTAAACAAACAAAAGAAGGAGCTGTCAAGTTCCGGCGAGCGTTGTAAAAATGCTTTGCCAGCCCGAAATTTATCTATACAAAAATCACTATTACTCCAATTGTAATAAACAACTTCATTACGTCAGCTTTTATCCTTAAATTTCTTGCGCTTCTGGAATTTTATCATTATCACGCGATATTTATTCCTGAAATGTTTTAATGCCGAAAGTTATCGTTTATCTTAAATGTATTCACTGAGGCGAAACTTTTATTTTTAAATTGTTTTTACGCCAAAGATATTTGCTATATTCAAATTTTATCATTAAGAGAAATATTATCCCAAAATACTTTTCGCCAAATATTATATCTTTTAACGCTAAATTTTAGCACTATTATGCTACATTCCGCTTTTACTTCAAATTTTAGCACTATTAATGTCCCATGTTGCCTTTACGCAAATTTTATAACGCTTTATGGTAAAATTTTAATGATTTCTTTTACGTCTATGCGCTATCCTTTAATGCCAATATATATCTTTATTTTGCCACAATTTGTTTTCTAAAATTGTTTTAACATTTCTTTAAAGCAAAAATTATTATATGGAATTTTGTTTTGCTAATTCTAAAAATATATCAATTTAACAACGATAATAATATTTATACGATAAAATTACTAAACTATTCGTTAACACGCCAGAAGGAAAAGAGGGTGGAAGCATTTTTTCTATTAGGCCGAAAAATATTCCATGTTGTTTATAGTGTCGAATGATAAAGCAAATATTAATAAGGAAAGTAAAAAGAAGAATACCAGAGAATAACCATTTTATTCTGATACATCCTTTGCTAAAAATTTGCCCTTGCTAGTCATATCAAATGAATTAAGAAAGCCAAGAACAGCATCACAAAACCACCGAAAAATTTAACACGTTCCAGCGGCCCTTTTCTACCGTCAACTAACATTCTAGAATTAAAAGCTAAGTTTTTTCGCGCGAATTCGAATAACAGTTACTGCAAAAACTAACTATTTCAACTGCATTAAAAATTTTTTAAAAAGTATAACGCGATAGAGCGGCATTTTCGCCGTGAACTAACGTTCTAAAAATAAAAAGTAATATTTTTTTCGCGGGAATTCAAATAACGGTTATCAAAAAATCTTAACTATGTCAACAGCATTAAAAAGAAAATAATTATTTGATAATGAAATGTATATTTATTAATCAAGTAAAAAAAAAAGCAGTTTTAGTTGTTTGTTTTGTATTTTCATGAGGGGCAACATAATAAGAATTGTTTATATTTTTGTATCAGTGCCCGACATATAACAAAGAACAATCTCGGAACTATCAATAATTTATCGGAATAATTATTTAAATGCAAATGTACATATTTCTGTTCTTATTTAGTATAATTGAAAATGTTTCAAATAACAATCAAAGTGACAGTAAAATAGTTACTATATTGTTCGAAAAAGAAGTTACGAATTCCTCTAATTACAATATTGTAACTGTAAAAGAAATTGGTGGAACATTAACGAAATATTTCGGGTTGCAAGATTGGCTCAGGGGTACAGTATTCTAGATTTCAATTTGTAGTGAAGTATTTTTAAGTCTAAAATTTTTTTAGTTACATTAATCAAAGTCCATTAGTTGGCATTGACACTTAATTTAAAAAAATTTTAATTACCTTGCACGAAAGTAGAATAATGAGGTTGTGTGACTAGAAAAGCGATAAGCAAAAGCTTTTTCTTCCTTAGCATAATTTACTTTAAAGTTTGGCAATACAAAACGAGCTCTTTCGAAAGTTTTGCTTGTGAGATATTTTTAAACAAGATAATCTTTTGACTTAACTTAAATCATAAATGATGAATTTTGGTAAATTTAATGAACTTTTAAATTAAACTATATTTAGAAATGCTTTGATATTTTTCTTAAATATCAAAGAATCTTTTCGAAACCGAATATTTGTTTAGTAAAAAATTAAAATCATTATATATTTTTAAAATGGTTTGAATTTAATATTTTCTCATACTCAGAATTTGTAATTTTTTTTCATATTAAGCATATTAAAACTAATGGTTTTTAAAATTGTGCTGCATAATTGTGGCTCCGACAAGAACACGCACATAGATAACAATTTTTTATCTAGATATTATTTTAATTATAATTAAAAATGATCTGATAAACCATCGAAAAGAGTTTTAGAAAAAAATATATTTATAAATTGATTACACATATTAAATTTGATATACCTGCAAATATTAAAAACTCACTTTAAAGATCAATTAATTCATTTATACCATTTAAGACACAAGAAATGCTTATTTTTATCAATTAATGTATAGCCACAACAATATAGAATAGCGGGTTTTAAATGCATAAAATATTTATATAATATTATATTTATATATATTTATTCTATCAGAAATATTTCTAGACACGGATATTGCTGGTGAGCATAAGATAGGTGGGTGAGCATAAGCCCTTATTGTCACCCACGCTGGTGAGCATATAAGGGCTGTTACTACACCACACCACACACCACATCACTGTATTGAGCAGAGTCGCCCTATGCAGTTTGGGACGACGTGGGATAAATCTGACTGCTCTGTGACGCTCTAGTCATAATATGAAACCGGGGACCTACGGCATAAAGTGGTCGAGGAACCACTACAAACATCCATGGTACCACCAGATTCGAATCCGAAATCTGTGGTACCGAGTGACAAGCGATAGACACTCGGCCATTCAGGCCCTGAGCATTACAGCTGAGGTTCGATACGCTGGTGGCATTGTTGTAGACACTGTGTCAAACAAAGAGGCTCGACGGCGTTTGTGATGTTCAGCATCTTGCCTCGTGAGTCGGATAACATGGTGGGAGTTTTCTGGTTTTCTCCCATGTGATATGCAAATGTGGGTCAATTCCCCTGGAAGTCCTCTGCCCCCCTCGTATTCAGCGTCACGAAGCCAAGTCAGACTTCTACTTACGCGTGTTTCATCACAACAGATGCTTTCCCCTCATCCCCTCTACCAAGAGACCACACATTTACTTGGACTTAGTATAGATGTTTGCTGTTTACCAAGTGGGACAAAAGAAAAAGTTAGTGGGATAAGTTGAGTTATAATTTGCTTTCAAAAAATTTAATAGAAACAGAAATACTAAACAGAAAAAAAAAAATCACAATTTCAGTACTTTTTATCAAACCGTACTTCTACTAAATTATTCGATTCAAAATTTTTGTAAACTAGTGCTAGACTCCTTTTTTGTACTTTCTGCGCCAGAGGAGAGGTTTAAAGTTAAATAAAAGTAAGATTTAAAAACGCTACCGTTCGGAAAAGCTCCATTTTCCTCTCCTGAAAAGCATATCCTTTTGAATTCGCCACGAGAGAACGGAAAAACGGTGTCTTTTCTTTCACTTAAGCTCGCGCCACTCACAAAAAAAAAAAAAAGAGAGAAATCTTTGAAATTTCTAACTGCTGCTTCTTTTGCAATACACGACGACGTGAAGGAGGGGAAATCAAGCGAAAAAGGAAAAACGTCAAAAATCTTTCCATTTCTTTTCCATCGTTTTTTCCCTTCTTCTCCTTTTTTTACTATTCAAAAACCGGTGAACAAAAAATGTTAAAGGATTGTAAGATGCATATACATACTGAATTTCTTTTAAATATATGATATTATTTTTAAATTTATGTAATATAATTTTTAAAATTACGAAAGTTCATATTTTAATGTATATTTATTTGAATAAAATCCATTCAATTTAGAGCAGTGGTTCTCAGACTTTTCAAGTCATAATGCATTTTAAATCTTACGAATAAATGCAAATACACTATATACAAATTTTGGAGAATATGTATTGCAATAATTAAGTCAAATATTACAGAAAAAAAACATACGACGGAAAACGCACCTTACATTTTTTTCTTTCTCGTGTTTAAGGGAAACATGAACCTCGTATTTTCCAGCGATTTTTTTAAATGTTTGTGCATATATTTAAAGGCAAAGGCGATAAAAAAAAAGAAACGCACTTTAATTTCTTCATTCTCATGTTTATGAGATAGTTGAATCTGGTATGTCCCAGATTTCTTAAATGTGTGGGCATATATTCGAAACGCAAGTTCTTATTTCCTCGTCAATAAAGTGAATTTTTTCTTTTTACACTTAATTTTGGCAAAAGGTAGAAAATTCTAATCCACGCAAATATAACGCTGAAAATTGTAGGAAAGTTTTTAAAGAGTTGACATATATTAAATTATTATATAGATCTTGACACATATATACTCTGGAATACTACAGGGATATCCTTTTCCAACACCCTTTAAAACTCACTGATAAGTTTAATGCCAGGAATGATGTTATCTGTGAACTATTGGAAATCAGTTAGTTTATATATGTTATGGTGACCAAGTATTTCTTAATAATTAAGAATTAGCAAATCTAGTCAATATTTGGTCAATGAACTGATGTTTTATTATTTTATAAAATTATATCAGACAGCTTTTACTAAGAGGTATCAATCCTCCTCTTTCACTCGCCATTAGTTTGGATTTTATTTAATCAGGATGTACTAGATGTTTCTGTCTACCAAATTGGTATAAAAAAAAAAAATTTTTGATGTTATAATTTTCTTTTAAAGAATTTAATAGAACAGAACTACCAAAAAAAAGTCACAATTTCAGTAGTTTTATCAAACTGTACTTCTACTAAATTATTCGATTCAAATTTTTGTAAACTAGCTGGTGCTAGACTCCTTTTTGTACTTTTGTGCGCCAGAGGAGATTTAAAGTTAAATAAAAGTGAGATTTAAAGACGCTGCTTTTCGGCAAGCTCCATTTTCCTCTCCTGAAAAGCATATCCTTTTGAATTCCGCCACCAGAGAAGGAAAAACGGTGTCCCTTTCTTTTCACTTAAGCTCGCGCCACTCACAAAAAAAGAGAGAGAAATCTTTGAAATTTCTAACTGCTGCTTCTTTGCCTTACACGACGCGGGAAGGAGAGGAAATCAAGCGAAAGAGAAAAAACATCAGAAATCTTTCCATTTCTTTCCCCATCGTTTTTTCTTCTCCTTCTCTCTTTTACTATTCAAAACCGCTGAACAAAAAATTTTTAAAAGGAATGTAAGACGCATATCCACACTGGCGTTTCTTTTTAAATATATGATATTAATTTTTAAATTTATGTAATATATATTTTTTTAGAATTATAAAAGTTCATATTTTAATGTATATTTATTTGAATAAAATCCATTCAATTTAAAGAAGTGATTCTCAAACTTTTGAAGTAGGGGTGCATTTTAATTTCTACAAATAATTGTAGGCGCACTATGTACAAATTTCTAAGAAATATTTTGTAATAATTAAGTCAAATATTACAGGAAAAAATAATGCGATATAAAAAAGAAATGACAAATTTATTCATTCTCGTGTTTGTGAGAAATATAAACCTGGTATGTCCTAGTGATTTCTTAAATGTTTGGGCATGCTTTTGAAAGGCAAACTCCTATTTCCTCGTCAATACATTGAAGATTTCTTCCTTTTATACTTAATTACGGCGAGGTTAGAAAATCCTAATCTACGTAAATATGACGCTGAAAACTGTAGTAAAGTGTTCAAAGAATTGACACATATATTATTATATAGATTTTGACACATATATTATTGTATAAATCTTGACACATATATACTTTGGAATACTACAGGAATATGCCTTTCCAATATCTTTTGAGAACCACTGCCTTAGTTTAATGCCAGGAATGATTTTATCTGTGAACTATAGAAAATCATTTAGATTAGATATGTTACTGTGTCAGAGAAATTATTTTTTTGATTGTCAATTAAGAGATTGCAAAATAAATATAATCGATATTATATTTAAAATCTCCTTTTATAGACTTATTAATTCATTTTAAGACTTATTATTCATTCATTAATTCAATTTAAGAATTTAATCAATTAAGCTTATTTTTTATCATTTAAAATATAGCCACAGAAATATATGATATCGGGTTTTAATTGTACAAAATATTTATTTACGTATTATATTAGAAATGTTTCTAGACATGGTCAAGTCCTCTTATATATTGATAAAAGTAATGTTTTTGATGTTTAAATTTTCTTTCAAAGAATGTAATTGAAGCAGAACAACAAAAATAAATAAATAAAAAAAAAGTCACAATTTCAGTATTTTTTACCAAACCGTACTTCTACTAAATTATTCGATTCAAATTTTTGCAAACTAGTGCTACACTTTTTATTTAACTTTAAATCTCTCTTCTTTCTTGTACTTTGAGCGCCAGAGGAGAGATTTAAAGTTAAATAAAAGTGAGATTTAAAAACGCGACTTTTCGGCAAGCTCCATTTTCCTCTCCTGAAAAGCATATCCTTTGAATTCCGCCACGAAGAGAACGGAAAAAACGGTCTCCCTTTCTTTTCACTTAAGCTCGCGCCACTCACAGAAAAAAAAAAAAAGAGGAAGAAAACTCTTTGAAATTTCTAACTGCTGCTCCTTTGCATTACACGACACGGGAAGAGGAAATCAAGCGAAAGAGAAAAAACGTCAAAAATCTTTCCATTTCTTTTCCTAGCAATTTTTTCTCCTTCTCTTTTTTTTTTTACTATTCAAAACCGGTGAACAAAAAATGTTAAAAAGAATGTAAGATGCATATCCACACTGCTCTTCTTTTAAATATATGATATTAATTTTTAAATTTATGTAACATAATTTTTATTTAAATTACAAAAGTTCACATTTTAATGTATATTTATTTGAATAAATCCATTCTATTTAAAGAAGTGATTCTCAAACTTTTTGAAGTAGGGGTGCATTTTAATTTCTATAAATAATTATAAGCACACTACGTAGAAATGTTTGAGAAATATTTTGTAATAATTAAATCAAATATTATAGAAAAAAAAAATAATGCGATATAAAAAGAAATTACTTTAAATTTATTCATTTACGTGTTCATGAGAAACATGAACGTGAGACATCCAAGCGATTTCTAAAAATGTTTTGGTATATATTTGGAAGGCAAATCTTATTTTACTCGTCAATACATTGAAGATTTCTTCTCTTTTGACATTTAATTGTGGCGAGGGTAGAAAATCTTAATCCACGTAAATATGACAAAATTGTAGTAAAGTGTTCAAAAGAGTTGACACATATTGTGTTATTATATACATAGTCCAGTCACATTAATATGACCACCTGTCAAAAGCCAGAATAGCCACCTTTGGCAGTGCGGGCCGCTGCGAGACGTGCAGGGGAGTCAATTAGGTTTCTAAAGGTGTTCACTGGGATGTTGAGCCATGCCGATTCCAGTGAACCATATTTATAATTATCCAGTGAAAGTAGGTGGTGGTCACATTAATGTGACTGGAATGTGCAGATCTATCGTGTCGATAGGAGTTTTAATAAGCATTTATAAATATTTTTTGTATTAAGGTAGAATTGGATGTAATTATTATATTCATGTGTTGTGGTGTTATATTTTATGATGGCTTTGGGAGGGCGTATTTGATGGTCACTAGCCCTTACCGGATGCGAATTCGATCTGTAAGGGCTAGGGTTCTGTTCAAGGGATGATCTGTTTCGGAGGAAGCAGGTCTTTTGCCACAACTGCGACTGAAAGTGGTATATTTGCGCGGTGTTTTAATTGACGGGGGTGGGCCAAGGCCGTTTGCCGACTGGCAAATTTCGAGACATGCAAAACTTCAAAGCATCAGATGGTTAAGAATTATCTGTGATCGAGTAATTTATTGATGGGGTGTCTCTTTCGAACGGAAACAGATTCCTTTGGCGGCGGATATGTTGATAAGCACGTGTTTTGGGAAAAATGTGCTAAAAGGAGTTACAGCCTCTTCTATTTGATTCACCCCACCAATTCAATGGCTTTTAGATCGAAGGGCGGATTTTATGTGGAAAATCCACCGAATAATGAGTGAAGTGGAGGGTGGTCTGATAAGACATAAAAACAAAATTTCTGGAGACTAGAAAGAGAGGAGGAATCGACGGAGGGGCAGTAGGCAGAGAACGAATAGCAGAACTGCTCCGAAATGGAGCATTAGGAGTTTCGAAAAAGAAAGGTACCCAGTCGCGGACCCCTACATGAACTCCAAGAGTCAATGACCAGCATCGGGGATGCAGATCCCTAAGGAAGAGCGTCATTTGATGTTGGCCCCAACCGCCGCGTCTTTACACCAAAGAGCTGCACTTCAATCTAGATAGTGTCGACTTCCTTCGCACCTGATGACTACACGGGCATCAACATATGTAAGTGGCAAATTTCTTAAGTGAACTATATTTAAAAGCCCCACTTTGCCAGCAGTTGGGGCATATGCACAGGAAATGGGTTTGGGCTGGTGGACCTGCATTATTTCTGAGATGTTGAGACTCATATGTTCTTTTATATTAATTGTTATTACGATATGTTGTATATATATATATATATGTTATATTTGATTAATTCTTATTAGAAATCACTTGTGCTACTATAATATTTATAACTTATTCTAATTTTTTAAATTGTCAATATTAATAAATACATTTTATTTATATTTGAAACATGAAATTTGCTTTTTGATTTATTTCATGTCTAAGTGTTTTCTTCTCAAACATGTATATAATGAAGGCATTCGAACCTGTATGTGTTTATTACTAGGTTTTTATGTGGCATGGGGTATTACAGATATTCAAGTATATTATAAAATGAGTTATTGCGAAATTCTTAATGTTTAATGTGTGTATTGGGAAGATGGTTTAGCGTGCTCTTTCTAGGTAAGAGAAATAGTTATAAGAGATTAGCGCATAAAGTGTCTTAACAACACCACAGATCTTGCCACATATATACTCTGGAATACTACAGTAAAATATATACTCTGGAATACTACAGTAAAATATATACCCTGGAATACTACAGTAAAATATATAATCTGGAATACTACAGTAAAATATATACTCTGGCATATTACAGTTTCCAATACCCTTGAGAACTACTGAATTAGAGTGTAATGCCAGGAATGATGATGTGAACTGTTAGAAATAATTTAGTTTAAATATCTTACGGTTGCAAAAAGTATTATTTTTAAATTGTTAAGAGTTTGCAGAATAAATAAAGTCGATATTTGGTAAGGGCTCTGATGTTTTATTACTTTATAAAATTATATCGGCCAATGCTCTTCTTACACTCGCAATAAGATTGGATTTCATTTAACCGGGTTTTTAATGAGTTATTCTACATTCTCTTACAAAATTATAAAATTATAAATTAATTATTATATATTAAGCTATTGGTATCACTAGCCAATTTGCCTTGAAGGAGTTTTCTAGTTTTCCAAATATGTTACAGAAATGCGAGGCAAGTTACCCTTAAAATCTCTTTGAAAGCAACGTCCTTCCGCATATAGTCTGTCTATAGACTTTTCATGGCATATGTGTGAAATTCAAGACTGATCGACTTTCATAAATATAAAAAGAGCCACAACTTTTCATTTTCTATACCACAACTTTTTGAAAATATATCGCAATGCCTACAAAAAAAAGATGTCCTCTTCTACAAAAAAAATTCTCAAATGCTTGCTCGCAAAATCTCCTTTTTTTTTTCTTTTACAAAACAGATAATTTATGAGTAAAGCCGAGCAATGCATCATGATATATCCACAAGGGAAAAAAAAAACCAGTAAAGGTATCCTCAAGTTGCATGGAGGTCCCATTTATCGTATTCAATTTCAATATCATTCTTTTGAGGAGAAAAAACTTCTTTGAAAAAAATAACTCTCTTTTTTTTTTCCAGCTTCCTATCTATCTGTGCTTCTTCTCGGATATCTTCGTTTTGTGAAAAGACACCTCCTCAAGGATAAGCCAAAGCTGGCAAAATCGATTTTATGTAAATCGATTACAGTGGTCATTAATCGTGGATAAGACGGAGGGGGGGGGACATGGAAATGATCCCCCTTCTCTTCCTCAGAGTTCTCTGGTGATCATTCATAATTCTGAGATCATAGTTCAGAGGAAGACCTGGTGTTTATCGTAGGCAAAGAGGGAGAATAATCATCGCCCACAGAATTTAATATGAAGCATTGCATAATTTTCTTTATATACGTGCAGATTTTGTTTTTAATATAGGAAATGTATTGTTTTGTACAAATATGGATCTGTGGCATTTATCATGCAGCTTGTACTATCGACTTAGTATTGACCTAGACGTTACACCAGTTAGCTATAATATATAAAATATGAATATGAAAAATAAAATAAGAAATGAGGATGTCGTTCTTGTTGCAAGAGGTGCTTTTGTTATGCAAAAATTGTTCATTGTTACATAGCGAAATTTTATTGTAATATTGTGAAATTCTCCTCAATTTTCTCATCGTATTTTTCATCGTCAAATTCAGCAGTATTTTTAAAAATGTATGTATTATTATTTAAATTTAATTTACTTATATTTAATTATTATTAGTTAAATCTAATTTCTATTAATTGCCAGTTACAATCACTTCACATCTGCTACAGAAACTATTTCTAATTCGTGTTGTAATTCTTAATCTACTACAAATTACGAAAACTTAGTAATAAAATACAAAAATAATACATTATATTATTTTTGTATTTTATTACTAGAATGCCTTCTGAACTTATTAATTTCATTGTTATTTCGTGTTTAGTGATTCTTGTATTGTATGGCGAGAAATAATTTTAAATTCTACATTGAAATTCCATACATTTTTTTTAAAGATTTATGGTATTAATCGTATTTAAAATTTTTATCGAGATTGATTTAAAATTTTCACATTTTTCTGCAGAATAATGGTAGAAAAAAAAGAAAACTTACTTAAAAACAAAACTCTTTTTTAAAAATTTTTATATTTGGATTATTGTTATATTTGTTCGAGTATATATTTCATCTGCTTAACTTGTTACAGAAAACTGTAACGAATTTTATGTTGCATTAATTTTTATTGATAACGTTAATACTTAAATTAATTTTTATTCACGAAGGATACAAAATTCAGTTTTACAATATAAAAAAAAAAAACCAAGAATTATACCACCCAGCAAATGCCAAGCGACTAAATAGAAGTGAAAAACAATATTTACATAATTTTAGGATTAATTTTTGAGCCCCTTGAAAGAGTTTGTTTATTAATCACAAAATGATGTTAGTAAAATTTGATGCTCTTTCTTAAAAATAATGATAAATTGAAATAAATAAATTTGCATGACTTTATAGATTTGTGTGAATTTTATAATATTTCAACTAGCACCCACATTTTTAGAAAGTAAATTACAGTTGTGACATAAATTTTTTATGGAAAAAATTAAAGCATTAGGCGAATGCAACAGAATATATATTTTAATTTATATTTATTATCGAAAACATATGTGATTCCATAAATTTTACAGTTGTGATTCCATAAATTTTACAAAGATACAATATGGAAAAACGCAATTAAAGCATTAGGCGAATGCAACAGGAATATATATTTTAATTTATATTTATCATCGAAAACATATGTCACTTTACCAGCGACATTGTACTTAAAGGAAACATTTCTTCGTTACAAAGATTTAAAACCCGTTTAAGAAACAGAGTAGGGCAAGAATTTTAAATGGCTTAACTTTTATTAAATATTATTGAAATATTAAATTTGACATAAGCTCTGTAATCGATGATCTAATCAAAGGGTAAGGAAAATTGAATTTCAATTTATAAAATTAAAAATTTCTAATTAAACTATTGTTTTTTGTGCAATATTCTCTTTTTTTATGTAGTGGAATCCAATTAGCAAAACTTAAAATTAATTAATTAATAAATAAAACTGGAATTTCGACTTTAAATAACATTTACTATTACTAATAATGGCCTACTGAGCATCTCTTATGATTACACTTTCTTCTGCTACGTCCCTTCCTGACAACATAGTGGGCGCGCTATGCCCGCTACATTATTTGATGAAAATATTATAAAATATTTTGCCATTTGTAAAAATAGTATAATTATAAAATTTCATAATATCTTTGGCTGCTTAGATACGGAATATAATTTTTAAGTAGAGAATTTACAATAAATCTAAGTGCTGATTTATGTGATTACATGACTTAGTTTGCATTATTCAATAAACAGATACTTTTAGGAAAATATCTATTTAAAATTCTGTATGATAAAATTTAAAAAATTCAAATCGTGGAGCAAAAACATGTTATTTTCAAGAATCTTGAATTCATGAATAATTTTTAAAACGAATTTATACATAAATTAAATTGGTCCTTTGGAATGAATGAATCAGAAAAGTATAACACCCAGCCAGTCTGATTATAGTAAATATTTTCTTCTATGTGATTCAAATGTGAGCTAGTTTTAACTATGTCATTAATTACTCTTCACATAAAGGGCAACGTTGACAAACTGTTATGGATATACATTTTATGATATTCCAAAGAGAGAATGAAATATTATAAAGATTCTTGATTCAATATATTATTTATTTTCCAAATGCATACACTATGGCATATATACACTAAGGACTGGAATATACATGCAGTTTTGTGTCTCCAAAAAAGATACCTGAATTATATGAGCTTGCACCGTTAGAGAAAAAACAACAACAATTAGTAAATCAGACATTCAGCAGAAAAAAAAAAAAAAATAAATAATTTGAAAGCTATACTTTCAAATGGCAAGCTTTAAGAAAAGTAATTCTCCATTATAAAAACTTATACATAAATGAACAAAAAAAGTTGTGGAGTTTTTTTTTTTTTTTTTTTTTTTTTTTTTTTTTTGTAAATTGACACGAACATGCTGATCTCGAAAACCGATATGGATATGCGACGCATCATTTTTCAGAGGAATTTGCTTTTTAAAATTGCCAAATTTGCGATAATTTGATCTGCTAAATTTCTAATTGGCTTAATGAGACCAAAAAATCCTTTAAACCAAACGGAAGGTCCTTATAAACCTAGCAATAAATAAAGAAATTGATTATCAACTTGTTAAGAGTATAAACACATTGTTATAAATAAAAGTATTTCTTGCAATAAATCTACAAAATAAACTAAAATTATTTATGGACGTAATTACAAGTAAAAGGAAGAAATTTGCCCTCCAAATTCTAAAAATTTGTTGTGTTTTATTATCTATTGTGAACCCTTATAAGGTGTAAATAAGTCGCAACAATTAGAGAATTACCTATTGTGAAATAAAATTCTGTATTTACTGTAGTCTTGTAAAACTATAAGTAGTAGTGATAATTAGAGAGGTGAATCCGGTTTAACTGTGAATGAGGTCTTAATTTTTTAGAAGTATTCATTTCATTGTGAATATTTAAATGGAAGACACTTTACTAATGGTCATTAATAAATGGAACTATTTTTATTATAGACGATCATCGATTGATAAATACATAGTTAATCCAAACTATTCAGAATTAAAAAAATATTTTAATCGTATTGCATACAAATTTCAATTAATGCTATTTAAATAGTAAAAAGTATATAAGCAAATAGTTTACAATTTGTGCTTTATACGTCCCCTGTGCTTTGTTAGTGGAATCTATAGAACTGAATCCAGGATATTTGACTCATTTCAACATTCCATTTAGTTTCTAAGATATTCTGCAAACTATCTCATATTTAACTTCTCGTTACATTCAGTAACTTTATAATTAAATTTTGAACTTTCTAAGAGAATTTTATTCTTTATTTTAATATTTTTATAATTACATCTGAATTATTTTCTTTGCAACTCATGCATGATGATAAGAAGATTTACTTTGCACATGTTATAAAGTTATTCTTGTGGTGAAAAGAACAGTAAGACTATCAACAAAGATCAACTTTTAAGTTCAGGAATTCTGTTAGAATGGTGGCTTTTCTTTTATGTTCTCTTAGGGAAAAAAAAAACCTTTGATAAATGTCTCCCATTTAGCTAACAACACTTTTCGCTCTCGAAATTCGTGTTAATCGGAACATCTTTTGCAAGACCTGCATCGGAAAGTTCTGCACGTGACTTCATACATCTTTAAATTCTGAACAAAAAATTTAAAGTCCCAGTCCAATCAGATAACGAATAAAAGTTTGGTATGGATAAATTGGGCCATTGAAAGACATTTTTATATAGATTTTCGAGTGATTTTTTTGCATCTCATTGAAATATTTCGTGGAAGGCCATGAGCAAAGTATTCATTACAGACATGGACTTTATTTTCTTTTTGTGAATAGAATTTGCAATGAAGTATAATACAGATGTGTATGCAGTATGAATGTTGCATGAGAAAACTCCCACCAAGAGGATTTACAATCGATGAGAGACGATTATACATGTTGTTTCTCGTTTCTGAGAGCAATCACTGTAACGGACACTAGTAGCAGATTCCAGCCCGAGCTATCCTTCCACGCTAGTTGCGCACGTCACCACCAGCCAAAAATTGAGTAAAAAGTATATTAATTATTTTTATTTTCAGTGGTTTCAAATAAGCAACAATGAGAAATGAGCCCTTGCATTCGATTTCTTCACATATTCCTGATTCGAGAATTCGGAATGTTACCGTTACCAAACCAAAGTATACACTTTATGTTAATTTTACTGAATAAAGTATATATATGTGGAAAGTAAATAGTTCAATTATTAGAAAGTGTGCATCTTTTGAGTAAGGATTTACCATGCATTCCCACAAAAGCTGCAACCTTGAATTCAATATTAATATATCTTTCTTTAAAGGACAGGCTCTTACGTTAAACTTTGGACTTTGCACGTTTTTTTCGCCCGTTACACTTTAGAACCAATAATGGGAGAGGGGAGAAAGAGAAAAGGAAGTGTGCACAGTCGAGTGAGGAGTTCCAGGCACTACGGAAGGTGTAAAGCGAACATGCTTTTAAGATGATTTTGTAAATATTTGTTATATAATTGTGTTTTATTTGTTGTAGTAGTACAGTGCTCTCTTTTCAATTTCAACAAATATGTCAGCTAAATATAGCGTTCTATTTTGAGAAATAATTTAGTTTGTAGCCATGAAAAACACCGAATCTAGATCACATTCATATTCGGTCCTGACTTTTACTTTTTGCATTGACCCATTTAATGTATTTCATAAATTATCGTATTAAACATTTGAAGAATAAAAAATATTTTCAGTTAGAAGATATAGCTGTTTTTAAAATATTTCGCTTTTGATTACAACTTTATTAATTAATTAAAAATATGATACATTAATTGTATCATATTTTTAATTATTTTCCAATTATGTTAAAAACATTGCATCTTTATAAAACTATTCACCGTTTAAGTGACAGATAATATTTAACATAGAAAAACTGATAAAACTCACAAAAGCAGATAATTAGAAACGAATTTTTATTTTCAATAGAATTGTTCTTATCCTATTTTCTTTTTAATTCTGACAATTAAAATTTAATAAACAGCGCAATAATTAAGTAACAATGAGTTGTCTTGGAAAAAAAAAAATGATCATTTGTCTCATGAACTTGACAGCAAAGTGTAAAAATAATACTAAAGTAAAGAAAAAAATGTAATTTAACATATTTAACTTATTCAAAGAATTTTTTATTGAAATCTTTTTAAAATTAATCCTTTTTAATTAACGGAAATCTCATCCTAAACGAAATAAATCTGATTAGTCTTGCTTCTCTGAACTCATATGCGCGAGAAGTTTCAGTTGCAACGATTACATACGGTCCAAGAAATAAGTCGATTTTCAACGCGAGGATGTCAATTAGCATATGCCATAGTTATGGAGTATGCAAATATTTGTTAGCTATTGGGAAACTCTAGAATAATTATAGCAGCTATTTGTGTTTGCCTCGGTACGTCTAATGCGGTACAAAATTCTAATTGGTATATTATTTAAATTAATGTAGATTTCAATTGGTGATTTATAGTGATAGGTATATAAAAATTTCAAATTAACTTTTAAATACACTATTATATTTTTAATATGTATACAGAATTCTTTAATTTATTTATCAACAAATAAATTTTGGACCAATAAGTATAGATTCTAAAAAAAAGTATATGAATAAATAAATATTGGTTAAAAGATTTTTCTGGCTTTATAATTTACTTTTTCTGATATGAAATAGAAATATCAAATTCAATCAACAAATAATATTCTTAATAAATTGCTTAAAATGTCTTTTGTCTAGGAATTGGAAAATTATTGGTGAAAGTGCTTCAATATTTTTAGGATATTTAATTTTGTCAACAAGAATTACTAAATTAAAATTCAAGAATATTGAAAATATTAAAAAAAAAAATTCAGATTATATTTCAGATAATATTTTACTTTTTCTGATATGAAATAGAGGTATCAAATGTAAACAACAAATAATATTGTTAATAAATTGCTTAAAATATCTTTTGTATAGGAATTGGAAAATTATTGGTGAAAGTGTTTCAATATGTTTACGAATATTTAATTTAACCAACAAGAATTACTGAACTAAAATTCAAGAATATAAAAAAACAACAAATCTTTCTGATTAATGACTGTGTGTTAGAAAATAAATGAGACTTCTTATAAACTTTATTATAATTAGCCTTTCTAAGATAATAATTTAGAACCATGGAACACATGTCCAACGTAAAATTTTACTCACGAACAGAAACTAAAACTACTGAAACATATTTTTCTCCGTCATATGTAAAATTCAGAAAGGGTTTCATGATGAAATTTTGTTATTTAAACCACATTTTATTATGAGCTGTCAAAATAAATTTTCACTGCAAATCAATCATCAAAAAATAAACGTTGTCGATAGATTAATATTTGTTTCACATTTTCCTTGTATAATTATATGTAAATAGTAGTGATATTAAGTTTTTATAAAGAATTTCGAAACAAAGTTCCATAAAAAGAGGTGAAAAGATGAAGTTTCATTAACGTTAAAAAGGTTCAATTCACAAAAGCATGAACATGACAATTAACAACATTAACATCAACATGATAATTATTTTTGTTCAATAAATATCTAATAATATTGAAACATTTGTGTTTTTTCCATACCTGAAATGTCTAAATCTTTTGGTTTGATTACGATTTTGTAGAATTACCAGTACTTTATTTTAACTTCGATATAAATCGACGCAGCAAAACAGTACAAAGTTTTAATACAAGTGTTTTAAGTACACAATACAAGTGTTTTAAGTCCATTAGCATTTAATAAGTTTGGTAGAGGAATATCGTTAATAAATATTTGTCAAATGACATTGTTTTTTAGTACTGAGTACTAGGCGATATAACCGGATGGGATAAAGTCAGTGTTGTCCTTTTGGGTGCCCCATACTTTTGTGATGCAAGGTCAAGGACAAAAAAGTCCCTAAATCCCGATTAGTCAGTTTAAGATTGTTGGAGAACACACGGGTTCATGACTTGGTCTAGATGTTGATATCGACCAAATGGGGTGAGAAGCAACAACAAAGAAAATTCCGAGAGAATCACTATTTTTGGAAGATCACTATTTTGGTCAGTTAACATATTAGTGATGACCTACATATTTCTATCAAATGGGTGACGGATTGTTTGTGACTTCTCCTTGAAAGACAATTTAAATGTTCTTCTTTAAAGATATCTAAATTTTTACTTATGTATCTGCCTTCCACATGTGTTTGATGTACGACAACTTGAAATCTATCTAAGTTTTAATATAACAAATACACTCACCATTGTTGTATAGAGCGTCTATAGATGCTTGTTCCTTGTCCGTAAATCGGGGTAGCGAAGGTTTAGGACCCAGCAGTTCCGTTCTTGCTCGTTTTAAGGGAGGACGCCACGGTTCACATTCACGAATCTGGAAAAAATAGACAGAAATATATATATTTTTAATAAAAATTTTAATAAATTATTTAAATTTTCCTCATGAACAATTTCTATAACTATTCATCATCAATTTAAATATTCATCATAATTTTGTAGCAGATTCAGTTTTACCCAGGTAACATCAAGTGAAAGCATTCCTTTTTTTTTTACATTCACGTTATATAATAGGGTATTAAGAAATCACAGGAGTAACTTCAATTGAGTCTGTACTGGAGAAAACGCGGTGAATTCTAAACAGGATATACGAGTATCCCTCTGCCCGATCTTTATTAAGTCTTCGCTTTTCAGAGGATAAACAGTAGCACACATCATCGGGTATAGCAAAAATAGTCGAAGTATACATAAAAAAAAAAATGATAAGTATATAAAAAGGATATTTCATAAAACGTCGATATCTACATGCATATATATGTATATATAACAACTAATTTTTTGTTTATAATTTCATTGCCTTGCATTAAATCCTAACTGTTTTGCTGCTCCCCCGACTGGCAAACAATTTAAACTGCTGCAGGTTCTGGAAAAATTGCATTCAACTTTACACATGAGAATTGCTGGCCATTCAAAAGGCATTTGAGGCCTGTTTGTCCTACTTGAGGCTTACCTCCATCCGAACAAATGAATGGAATTACTATCTTCAAGGACTCATGGTATGCCTTACAGGCTCTTAATAAAAGTTTTTCAAGTATGATCTTGAACATTATACCCTTTTTAGAACAAATCCACTGCTTGCACAGAATGTGTAACCTGCAATGGATCCTTGTTCATGTGGAATTGGAATTTAATGAAATCGCAGATTCTTTGGTGATGAATGGCAGAAGTGTGGATCAGACTGCCATTCCTACTTCCCTAGCAGATGCAAATGCCAAATTTATGAATGCAAAATGTAAACTTATAATTCCTTCTAAGATTAAAACTAAATACCAAATTACAGAACTAAATGCTGACAGAAAAAAAACAGCTAATACTCTCAAAAGGTAAAAGGATGAAGAAGCACCACAAAAATAGGAAAATTTCTGCTTATGGCATTAAAAAATACAAAAAGATGGCGTGGCAACTTCCCTGATGTCAAGCTTACTCATCATGCCTTCGATTGCCCAGGTGTTGAAGCTGCTATGCATTGTCTGGGACCATTCCTCGGAAGAAGATTTATACTTCGAACTGGCAATCAATATTATTCGGGAACACCACGATATTTGATATTCTTCTACTCTTCAGTAGATACGACAACAACAATGAAGCGAATTGAGCTCAAGATGCACCATAGGGAGCAATTACATTAAATTCATATTTTGGCATAAATATTTAGAATGAATATTTCTATGAATCATTCATCCTGACATCAGGGCATTCCGCCTATAGTCCGTCTTTCGATTTTCTTACGCCTTTCAGATTTCAATGTTGTCTTCCTAGTTTCAAAAACCTGTCTTCTATCTACCAGCCGTAGTTGTTATTTTCTTTACCTTATAACTATCTTCAATCCCTTATTCATAATACATCGCTTATTATCCTCATTATTTTACTTACTGGTGAAATGATGAAAATTTATTTTGATAAGTAATTAAAAAGGTGATAATAATTAGAAATGCTTATATTAATGCTTAGAACTTAGATTATCTCTGCAATATAGTCTTTGCATATATATCTTTATATATATATATATATATATATGCTTAACTTAGAATAGCTCCTGCACATGGCACCCTGAATTACAGAATGATTATATTTTATTCAACTTTTTCCATTATTCTTTCTTATTTGCATTGTACTGAAAGACAGAAATGGTCAAACATCCAAAACTTTGCGTAGTCAAAAAAAAAAAACCCCTGTCATATTATGACCGAGTAAAAAGTCTTTATTTGCATTTCAATGGAAATCAGCATAAATATTCCCTTTTCCAGATCACCAGATACTTTCGAATAGTGTTTATAATTAAGTAAATGGCTTTTGTTGGTGATGACA
This sequence comes from Caerostris extrusa, assembly GCA_021605095.1. NCBI lineage: Eukaryota > Metazoa > Arthropoda > Arachnida > Araneae > Araneidae > Caerostris > Caerostris extrusa. Next base: position 20,443 of record BPLR01014623.1, read on the forward strand.
TTTGAATGAAAATGATTATTGCTTTCACAAAGTTTGCCAACCAATGAAAGGAAATAAATATAAATGAACATTTCCTCAAAATGAGATAGAAAATGAAAATGAGATCTTATTATAAAGAGAATCGACATTTAAATTTATGGAATTCCTTTATTTCTTAAATGTACTTTGAAAACTTATTCATTTCTTATGAAACACATTTAAGCAAATTTTATTATCGGTGTTTTGGTATTTTATTTTATAGCATCTATTAAAGTTAAATACTAATTGAATGATACATGCTAGAGATTACTTTAATGAGTTCCGAAAAGAATGCATACATATATACGGCTGCCATCAGCAAGGATTTTTGTCTTGTTATTTCTTACTAAAACGGCGGAATTGTAACAGACTCAGCGTTATTTAGTTGCACCTAACTTATAAGAATGGTATAAAATTTCTTACTTGAACTCAAAAGATATTTCTATCAACATATTTATTATACCCACATGAAGCTTACACACAGATATTTCCGATTCGCTTTGCTTGTAAATTTTTAACTGTTCTCTCAAGTTAGAAATCAAAAACTTTAAACATCAGATTACCCCAAGAATCTGACTTCGAAACCCAGCAAATGAAAAATGAAATGAAAGTTTCCATATTTAGAGCGGGAAGGGGCATAGTAAATCTGTAGGCAGAAATGTTCTTCCCTTGGGTTTAAGAATGAGAGGCAGAGGATGCACCCATTCCAGGTGCCCCTTTAGCGATTTTTGGCTCAAAAGTATTGCGATAAATGCGGATGCGGAGTAGAGCCGTTTAATGTGGCAACCTAGGTAACGCGGAATCTGCTGCATTTCTGTCGTTTTAGTGGCGAATCATTCGAAAAAAGACAAGTAGTTGTGAAATTCAAATAGTTTGCAGCCTGTTTCGTGGATCAACGGCAATGTGCGTCGCTGGTGAGTATCAGGTAGGAGGTTCAATCTATTGGCGGCTTTGTTGTAAATACTATTTAAAATAACGAGGAGCCTCGATAGCGTTTTGGATGTTCAGCATCTTGCCTCGTTAGTCGTGGGAGTTTCCGTGATTTCTCCCACACGATACGCAAATGCGGCGTAGTTCCTCTAAAAGACATTGCCCTTCTTCTTCAGTAACACGGAGTAGAATCAGATTTCTACCTACGGATGTTCTAAACATCAGAAGCTGACCCCCTCTTCTCTCCTTCCATGAGAGATAAGACAACAACAACCCATTTGACATTTAAAACACATTTTTCCCAATATGTTTTACAAAATAGGTACTCAGTTACAAGTAAAGTGTCAAAGTTAAAACTACTTCGAATAGCAAGCTCCGCTAACAGCGTACTTGATATGCTGCCTAAATACTCAACATGGCTATAAAAAGTTTAAGTGCTAAAAAAGATATGCAAAGAAAATTGAACGATGATTGATCATCTTAAGCTTTAAAAGCTCTTCATCAAGACATGTTAAAATCAGGATAATTAAACGACGCCTGAGTATGTGTTGCTCAAGTGCTACAAGTGGCTGCTTAAGATATTTTTATGAGACTATTTTCGTCTATAATATGTTTTTACGGCAAATTTGCTCATCTTAAGAGAATAAGCTGCATATTAACATTATGCAAATGATGTAACAATATTTATACTATTAGATGACTGAATAAATTACATGCTTTCAATAAGTTTTTTAAAATTAGAATATTTAAAAAAATACTAGAGATAGGAAAATGACTAAAAGAGTACTTGAATTTTTAAATTAAGTACATTAATGCTTCTAAGAATAAAATGCACAAAGATAAATTTAAATATTAAATGAGGATACAAATTGATATACAAAATTCTTGAACAATAAATAAACTAATCTTTTCTTATTTATTTTTTTATTTTTTTAAAGGGATTTAAAGGATTTTAATTAAAAATATTTAATATGCCAATGTCATTAAGTAAGTAAAGCAAAATCAGATTTAATATCAGACACAAAAGTATTTTTCTTAAATCTTATAATAAATTCATACAAAGTGATGCTAAATATATAAAAATATTCATCAACAACGTTTCCTTCAATATTTCAGAAAAAGTTTTAAAATTTTTATGAAAGGCCATTGTCGATAAAAAGTGGTTTAATGCGGTTGCGTAAACTGTGGGTTTTTAGAACATTGCTTTTAACTTGTTGGTCCAGGTTAAATGTAATAGTTATAAAAGTACAAGTTATAAAGTAAATTTCATAAATTTTTCCAAATTATTAATTAACATTAATTGCCAAAAGGTAATATTTATTGCAAAAATTTTTAAAAAAAAATATTAATGAAAATATTCTTTCACCAATTATGTTTAATACTAATTTAATTTTATTTAATACGAAATTTTATCCCGACCATTATGAAATAAATTTCTAAGAACAATTAATTTAACATTTGTAATTAGCAGCACAATGAGTTTTGGCATTTCAATCGCATAATGACGATAACATTAAGAAATAACTACGTGATTTAAATGCTCTTCATTTTTTTTTTTTTCCTAACATTTTTAACTCATTAAATTTTTACAAAACATATTATATATTTTTTTAAAAAATTTATGTATTGAAAAATATTAAATAGAAAAAGTCAAATAACGTAAAAATTAAAAAAATAATTTTTCATCTGACAGTGATTTTTATATAAAAACAAATACGAAATCTCAGGCATCAAAATTTTGCATCTGGAAGGAAATTGATACGTCTTAATAAAAAAAAATTTTTAATTTAATTTAAAAATTTTTTTAACCAGTAGGCAATTAAGAAAATTGTAACGTTTTTTTTTTTTTTTTTAATGTATAATTTTACGCTTTTGATGTTGTACGTTATAAACAATGCTTTGCCGAAACGAACAGATTCTAAGGAGACTACGACAATATTTAGTGTAGCTTTATGGGAGTTTCTGAGGTTTTCTGCTTTTTGACAAATAAATATGAGACTATTATAGCTGATAGTCTTTCCAGATGATATTATGCTGTCATCTCAATTTTACAAAAACAATTTTTTTTTCTATTAAAAGCTAGAGCAGCTTGATATATAACGATGGGTTGGAAGCACGACAAGCGATGTCAAACTTCCATAGTGGCTCCCACGTCTCGATAAATTTGTATATAGGGATATCTCATGATGAGCTCCATAAATCTGTATATAGGGACCTTCCTTGATGAGCTTGATAAATCTGTATACCAGAATGTTGTTACATTGTATTCAAGGAGGAAAAAGAAAAGGGGATGCATACCACACAGATACAACCTTTGGTGTCGGTTCAAAATTGCATTGGTACAATGTGAGTGCAATGTAACGGGTGTCTATGGTGCATGCTGCGTAACATTGTATCAACTATATCTCTGCCGTAACCCATCCCGTGGTTCAGTGACAACGTGCGCCGCTGGTGAGCATTAGGGCTGAGGTTTTATCCGCTGGTGGCTTTGTTGTAGACACAATTTTAAAAAAGAACAGACTCAGTGGCGTTTGGGTTCAGTATCTTGCCTCATTAGTCGGACTGCCTGGTGGGAGTTATCTGGGCTTTCTCCGCTATACTCAATTGTGGGTTAGTTCCGCTAAAAAGTTCTTTCGGAAGGCACTGCCCTTGTTCTTCAGCGAAACGAAGCCTAGTCAGACTTCTACCTACGGGGGCTCCATCACAAAAAAGGCCCCCTTTCCCACCATACATGAATAGGTTACTCATGGGATGTCCGTCCCGTGTTGAATGACATTAAGGATCAGACACACACACATATCTCTGCAGTTTTACTGGAGAATGAGCTGAATGATGGATGGAGAAAATTGGAGATGAAGCATTGAAAGCAATGCTGGAAGCATGGAGATGAAGCATTGAAAAATGATATTTTCTAGTGATGTTCAATAATACAGTCTTTAACGAATTTGTAGGACAATGATAAAACATCGGTGCAGCAAATGCTCCGGATTAAGAAAAAAAAAAAAAATAAAAGTCGTACCATAAACCCAATTTCTAGATTTTGCTAAAACATCGTGAGAATTTTCTTATTCTTTATATGTCTCTTCTGTGGTGTACTCATTTTCATCACCAACGCGTAATTCCCATAAGCCGTTTGGCACTAAAAGAAACGACACATTTTCTTTCCTCCCCTTTAAGATATAAGTGATAGAAAAAAAGGGAAAAGAAATACAGAATCTATTTTTTTCTTGTCTTGGCGACGAACAGCATTTCATTTCATATCTCATTTCCCGTTGGAGAAATCAAACCCCTTTATGCCCGGTCAAAAAACGGGAGAGACAATGAAGAAGAAACAAAAGATTTTTCTGCGAAAGAGGATCTTGCATTTTTGCACCGCACCCCTCCCTCGCCGATGGGGAGGGTGGTGGTGGGAGTGTGGAAAACGGAGTTTTAGGAATAAACAAACGGTGTCTCCTCCCACCCCACCCCTTTTATCCCTAAAATGAAAGCGAAGCCTTTTATTTTCTGGCGGCAAAGATGTTTGAGCGAATTTTCGTCTCAGCCCCCTGTACACATTTATGCGAGATAAAATAACAGAAGGAGGGTGAATAAAGAACAGGGCGTTGTTTTCGGTCCTGGGAGGGAATCGTTCAGAAATAAGTCGCGAGTATTCCTTGTTTGCTGAAAGGTGGAACGGATGAAAGCGGAAGATATTTATTTCGTTCCAAATAAGAAACGATAAATCGCCTTTTTAAAGGTAAAATCATGATTGTACTATAAATGTTTTGATTGAAATGCTGCATGATATTTCTGAAAATCCAGAATTTAAAGTTCAGTTTATATATAAAGACAAGTATATTAGATAGGAAAGTGTTTAAGCATATCAACACAATAAATTTAATAAATTAAAGTCATATTCGTTAAGGGGTTACAACCGCCTGAAACATTTTGTTATCAATTTAATATAGCGTATCTGATGTTAAAAATGTTTTTATTTAGTAATGGATTATATTTTATTGATACAATGTGAGTCCAGTATAACAAGTTTCTGTGGTGCACCCTGGATAACACTGTATCTGCTATATCTCTGTCGTATCCCGACCCGTGGCTCAGTGGCTCCAGCTCGTGGCCGTTTAGGGCTGAGGTTCTATCCGCTGGTGGCTTTATTGTAGACACTGTTTAAAAAATGAGGATACTCGATGGCGTTTATGTTTAGTATCTTACCTCAGTTAGTCGGACTAACTGATAGGAGTTTTCTGGGTTTCATCCGCTGATACTCAAATGCGGGGGTAGTTTCCACTAAAACATTCTCTCGGAAGGCACTACCCTAGTTCTTCAGCCGTACGGGGTAAAGACAGACTTCTACTTACGGGTGCACCATCACAAGAGAAGCTGCCGCTTTTCCTCCATGCATGAATAGATTACTCATGGGATTTCCGTCCGCAATGTAGGACGTTAATGAGTAGAGACGCACATATTTCTGCCGTTTTATTGGAGGATGACTTAATAAATAAAAAAAAATGTTAACATATTTTCTATTGGTGTTCCAGCAATATAATAGTTAACTGATTTGCAGAACAAGGATAAAACATTGGTGCAGCAAATGCTCCAAATTGAAAAAAAAAAAAAGAAAAAAAAGTCTTTACATAAACCAATTGTTAGGTCTTCCTAAAACATTGTGAGAATTTTCTTATTCTTCGTATGTCTCTTCTGCGGTGTACACATTTTCATCATCAGCCCTCTTATCCCAATAAGTCTTTTGACACCAAAAGAAAAGACACATTTTTTTCCCTCCGCTTTAAGATATAAGTGATAAAAAAAAAGGAAAAGAAATACTGAATATTTATTTTTTTTTTTCTTCCGACGAACAGCATTTTATTTCATATCTCATTTCCCGGTGGAGAAATCAAACCCCTTAATGCCCGGTCAAAAAAAAAAAAAAAAAAACGGGAGAGACAATGAAGAAGAAACAAAGATTTCTGGGAAAAAGGATCTTGCATTTTTTGCACCTCACCCCACCCCTTCCTCGCGCTCTGAGGGTGGTTGTGGGAGGTTGGAAAACGGAGATAAGGAATTTTTCCGGGAGAAAAGCCCGTGGAGCGAGTTTCAAGAATAAACAAAAGGCGTCTCCCTCCTCCTCACCCCTTTTATCCCTAAAATGAAAGCGAAGCCTTTTATTTTCCGGCGGCAAAGATTTTCGAGTGAATTTTCGTCTCAACCATGTCTACAAATTTATGTGAGATAAAATAACAGAGAAGAGGGTGAATAAAAATAAGGCGTTGTTTTCGGTCCTGGGAGGGAATCGTTCAGAAATAAGGAAAGAAAAATCGTTTTTAAAGATAAAATCCTGATTGTACTGAAAATGCTTTGATTGAAATGCTGCATGGTATTTTTGAACATTCCAGAATTTAACGTTTAGTTAATATAAAGACAAGTATATTAGATAAGAAAGTTTTTAAGTATATAAACACAATAAATTTAATCGAATAAAATTATATTTGTTAGGTTTTACAACTGCCTGAAACATTTTGTTATAAATTTATTATAGTGTATCTGGTGTTAAAAATGTTTTTCTTTAGAAATGAATTAAATTGTATTGATACAATGTGTAACAGTAGGTGTGCAATGGAGCACACTGGGTAAAATTATATCTGCTATATCTCTGTTGTAGCCCTACTCGTGCCGTTAAAGGCTGAGGTTCTATCCGCTGGCGGCTTTGCAGTAGGCATTGTTACAGAAAATGAGTAAACTCTATGGCCTTTGTGTTCAGTATCTTTCAGCGTTAGTTGGACTATCTGGTGGGTGTTTTTCCGGGTTTCCTCCGCTATGATACGGAAATGTTGAGCAGTTTTCGCTAAAAAGTTATCACGGAAGGCACTGCCCTCGTTATTCACCGACACGGAGTCAAGTCAGACTTCTACATAAAATGCTCCACCTCAAAAGAAGCTGCACCATTCTCTCCATCCATAAATAGACTACTCATGGGAAGTCCGAAGGAGTAGACATACACACGTATCTCTGCAGTTTTATTGGGGAATGATTTAGGCCAAAATGGTCGACATTAAAAAATGATAACATATTTTCTATTGGTGTTCCAATAATATAGTAGCTAACAGGTTAGTAAGACAAGGATAAAACATTGGTGTAGCAAAAGCTCTAAATTGAAAAAAAAATTCGTTCCGTAAAATCAATCTCTAGATCTTCCTAAAGCCCCGTGAGAGGTTTCTTAATCTTTCTATGTCTTTTCTGTGGTGCACTCATTTTCATCACCATGCCCTTATTCCAATAAGTCGTTTGGCACCAAACGAAAAGCCACAATTTCTTTCACCATTCTAAGATATAAGTGATATAAAAAAAAAGGAAAAAAAAAATACTGAATGTATATATTTTTTTCTTGGCGAAGAACATCATTTCATTTCATATCTCATTTCCCGGTGGAGAAATCAAACCCCTTTATGCCCGGTCACAAAAAACGGGAGAGACAATGAAGTAGAAACAAAATATTTTTCTGCGAAAAAGGATCTTGCATTTTTGCATCCACCCTCCACCCTCGCTCTCGCGGGTGGTGGGTGGGGGAAACGGGAGAAAAGCCCGTGGAGCGAGTTTTAGGAATAAACAAACGGCGTCTCCCCCCTCCACCCCTTTTGTTCCTAAAATGAAAGTGAAGCCTTTCATTTTCTGGCGGCAAAGATTTTCGAGTGAATTTTCGTCTCCACCCCTTGTACATATTTATGCGAGATAGAATAACAGGCGGAGGGTGAATAGAGAACAAGGCGTTGTTTTCGTTCTTGGGAGCGAATCGTTCAGAAGTAAGTCGCGAGTATTCCTTGTGTGCTGAAAGATGGAACGGATAAAAGCGGAAGAAATTTATTCGGTTCTTTCCAAATAAGAAACGATAAATCGTTTTTAAAGGTAAAATCCTGATTGTACTGCAAATGGTTTGATTGAAATGCTGCAGGATATTTCTGAATATTAAGAATTTAACGTTCAGTTTATACTATAAAGACAAGTATATTAGATAAGAAAGTGTTTAAATATATAAACACAGTAAATTTAACGGATTAAAGTTATATTCATTAGGATTTCAACCGCCTCAAACACCTTGCTATCAATTTCTTATAATGTATCTGATGTTTAAAATGTTTTCCTTTTGTAATGGATTACATTGTATTGATACAATATGAGGTCAGTGTAACACTGGGTTTCAATGGTGCACACTGCGTAACATGTATCTGCTATATCTCTGTCGTAGCACGGACACGTGCTGCAGTGGCTCCAGCTCGTAGCCGCTTAGGGCTGAGGTTCTATCCGCTGGCGGCTTTGTTGTAGACACTGTTTCGAAAACGAGGAGGCTCGATGGTGTTTATGTTCAGTATCTTGCCTCGTTAGTCGGTCTAACTGATAGAAGTTTTCGGATTACGTCCGCTTTGGTACGCAAATGCACGGCTGTTTCCGCGAAAACGATCTCTCGGAAGGCATTATTCTAGTTCTTCAGCGACATGGAGTCAAGATAGACTTCTACCTACGGGTGCTCCATCACAAGAGAAGCAGCCCCTTTCCCTCCGTCCATGAATAAATTACTAATAGGATGTCCGTCCCTCGCTGTAGGACGTTAAGGATTAGACACGCACATGAAGACTGAGAATGACTTAATAAATAAAAAAAAAAATAACATATTTTCTATTGGTGTTACAATAATACAGTAGTTAACGGTTTAGTACAACAAGGATAAAACAATAGTCTAACCAATTTTCTGAAAAATTGAAAAAAAAATCCGTTCCATATACCCAATTTCTAGATCTTCCTAAAACAATGTGAGAATTTTCTTATTCTTCATATGTCACTTCTGTGGTGTACTCATTTTCATCACCAACGCCCTTATCCCAAAAGTCGTTTGGTAGCAAAAGAAAACGACACATTTTTTTCCTCCCCTTTAAGATATAAGTGATGAAAAAAAGGAAGAAAAATACTGAATATTTTTTTTGTCTTGGCGACGAACAGCATTTTATTTCATATCTCATTTCCCGGTGGAGAAATCAAACCCATTTATGCCCGGTCAAAAAAAAAAAAAAAAACGGAGAGACAATGAAGAAGAAACAAAAGATTTGTGCGAAAGAGGATCTTGCATTTTTTGCACCCACCCCCTCCTCCCTCGCTCTCTGGGACGGTGGTGGGAGGGTGGAAAACGGGAGATAAGGAATTTTTCGGGAGAAAAGCCCGTGGAGCGAGTTTTAGAATAAACAAACGGCGTCTCCCTCCCCCACCCCTTTTATCCCTAAAATGAAAGTGAAGCCTTTTATTTTCAGGCGGCAAAGAATTTCAAGTGAATTTTCGTCTCAACCCCCTGTACACATTTATGCGAGGTAAAATAACAGGAGGAGGGTGAATAGAGAACGAGGCGCTGTTTTCGGTCCTGGGAGGGAATCGTTCAGAAATAAGTCGCGAGTATACCTTGTTTGCCTGATAGATGGAACAGATGAAAGCGGAAGAAATTTATTCGGTTCGTTTCAAATAAGAAAGTAAATCGTTGTTAAAGGTAAAATCCTGATTGTACTATAAATGCTTTGATTGAAATGCTACGTGATATTTATGAATATCCAGAATTTAACGTTCAGTTCATATAAAGACAAGTATATTACGTAAGAAAGTGTATAAATAAATAAACACAATAAATTTAATGGATTAAAGTTATATTCGTTATGGATTACAATAATCTGAAACATTTTGTTATCAATTTATTATAGTGTATCTGATGTTAAAAATAAGTTTTTTGTAACGGGCTAAACTGGATTGATACAATGTGAATGCAGTAAACAAGTTCCAATGATGCCCACTGAGTAACGTTGTATTTGCTATATCTGTGCCATTTTATAGGAGAATGACTTATGCCAAAATGCTCAGCATTAAAAAATAATAACACATTTTCAATTGATGTTTTAACAAATGATAAAGTCAAGTATAAAACATGCGTGCCGCAAATGCTCTGTGTTGAAAAAAAAAAAGAAAAAAAGTCGTTCCATAAACCTAATTTCTAGATCTTTCTAAAACACCGAAAGAATTTTCTTATATTTTTTTCTGTGTTCCACTCATTTTCATCAAGTTAACGCTTTAGTGAGATAAGGATGAGCAGCAAATGCTCTGGCAATTGAAAACAAAAAAATTCGTTCCATATAAACAATTTCTAGATCGTCCAAAAACATCGTGAGAATTTTCTTATTCTTTATATATCTCTTCTGGGGTGTACTCATTTTCATCACCAAGCCCCTTATTCCAATAAGTCGTTCGGCACGAAAGGAAAAGACACATTTTCTTTCCACCCCTTTAAGATATAAGTGAAAAAAAAAAAAGAGAAATACTGAATGTATTTTTTTGTCTTGGCGACGAACAGCATTTCATTTCATATCTCATTTCCGGTGGAGAAATCAAACCCCTTAATGTCCGGTCAAAAAAACGGGAGATAGACAATGAAGAAGAAACAAAAGATTTCTGAGAAAGAGGATCTTGCATTTTTTGCACCCCACCCTCCACCCTCCCTTTGCTCGGGGGTGGGAGTGTGGAAAACGGGAGATAAGGAATTTTTCGGGGTGAAAAGCCCGTGGAGCGAGTTTTAGGAATAAACAAACGGCGTCTCGTCCTCCCCCCCATCCCTTTTATCCCTAAAATGAAAGCGAAGCCTTTATTTTCTGGCTGCTAAGATTTTCAGTGAATTTTCGTCTGAACCTCTGTGTATATATTTATGTGAGATAAAATAACAGGAGGAGGTGAATAGAGGATAAGGCGTTGTTTTCGCTCCTGGGAGGGAATCGTTCAGAAATAAGTCGCGAGTATTCTCGTATTTTAAAGGTAAAGTCCTGATTGTACTATAAATGCCTTGATTGAAATATTTCTGAACATCCAGAATTTAACGTTCAGTTCATATAAAGACAAGTATGTTACATAAGAAAGCGTTTCAGTATATAAACACAGTAAATTTAATAGATTAAAGTTATATTCGTTAGGGATTACAATAGTCTGAAACATTTCGTTATCAATTTATTATAGTGTATCTGATGTTAAAAATGTTTTCCTTTTGTAATGGATTAAATTGTATTCATACAATGTGAATGCAATGTAACAAGTTTCAATGGTGGGCACTGGCTAACATTGTATCTGCTATATCTCTGTCGTAGGTCGATCCGTCGCTCAGTGGCAAGTTTCCACTTACAGCTGAAAGTCTATCCACTGACAGCTTTGCTGCAGACATTGTTTCAAAAATGAGTAAACTCGATGACGTTTGTGTTCAGTATATTGCGTCGTTAGATGGACTACCTGATAGGAGTTTTCCGGGTTTCCTCCACTAAGATACACAAATGCGAGTTAGTTCCCGATAAAACGTTCTCAGGCTGCCCTCGTTCTTCAGCGACACGGAGTCAACTCAGACATCTACCTACGGGTGCTCCATAACAAAAAAAAGGTGCCTGGTGGCAAAGATTTTTCCAGTGAATTTTCGTCTCAACCCCCCTGTAAATATTTATGCGAGATAAAATAACAGGAGGAGGGTGAATAGAGAACAAGGCGCTGTTTTAATAAATTGTTCAGAAAAAAAGTCGCGAGTATTTTTTTGTTTGCCTGAAAGATGGAACAACGGAAGTTAGAAATTTATTCTGTTCGTTCGAAATAAGAAAAGATAAATTTTTTAAAAAGGTAAAATCGTTGATTGTACTATAAATGTTTTGATTAAAATGCTACATGATATTTCTTATAGAGATGTCACTTCTGTGGTGTACTCATTTTCATCACCAACGTACTTAGCATCCCAATCTTTCTTTAAGCGCGCATGCTCATACGAATTTATGTTTCCTATAAAGAGCATGCCGTAAATTTAAGAAATAAGTTAACGGACGTCCTATAAAAAAGGAAGAAATGGATGAATGTAACAAGTTTTTATGGTGCACCCTGAATAACATTGCATTTGCCATATCTCTGTTAGCTCGTGGGCGTAGGGCTGAGGTTCAAACCTGGGGGCTTTTTATGACACTGTTTCAAAAAATGAGGAGACTGAAGCGTTTATGTTCAGTATCAGGCGTTTATGTTCATGCATTTTTGCGCCCCCCCCACCCCCTGCTCTTCAGGGGGTGGGAGGGTGGAAAACGGAAGTTAAGGAATTTTTCTGCGAGAAAAGCCCGTGGAGCGAGTTTTAGGAATAAACAAACGGCGTCTCCCCTCCACCCTTTTTTTCCTAAAATGAAAGTGAAGCCTTTTATTTTCTGGCGGCAAAGATTTTCCAGTGAATTTTCGTCTCAACCCCCTGTACATATTTTGGTCCTGGGAGGAATCGTTCAAAAAATAAGTCGCGTTTCAGAAAGTGTACTCATTTTTCTGAAAGATGGAAGAAATTTATTCGCTGTTCCAAATAAGGAAAGATAAATCGTTTTTAAAGGTAAAATTCTGATTGTACTATAAATGCTTTGATTGAAATGATGCATGATGTTTCTGAACATTCCAGAATTTAAGTTCAGTTCATATAAAGACAAATCTATTAGATAAGAAAGCGTTTAAATATATAAACACAGTAAATTTAATAGATTAAATTTACATATTTTTAGGGAATTACAGCAGTCTGACACATTTTGTATCAATTTATTATAGTGTATCTGATATTAAAAATGTTTTTTCTTTCGAAATGAATTAAATTATATTAATACAATGTGAGTTCAGTGTAAAGCTGGGTTTGCCATGGTGCACACTGGGTAACATTGTATCTGCTATCTCTGTCGTAGCCCGACTCGTGACTCAGTAGCTAAGACTCATAGCCGTTTAGTGATGAGGATCTATCCGCTGTCGGCTTTGCAGTAGAAACTGTTAAAAAACGAGTAAACTCGATAGCTTTTGTGTTATCTTTCAACGTTAGTCGGACTATCTGGTGGGAGTTTTCCGGGTTTCTCCGCTATGATACGCAAAAACTGGGTAGTTTCCGCTAAAAAGTACTGACAGGAAGGCACTGCCTCGTTATTCAGCGACACGGAACCAAGTCAGACTTCTACATAAGGTGCTCTATCACAAAAGAGATACACTTTCACGCTTTTCTCCATCCATGAATAGACTACTCATGGGAAGTCCGTCTGCGCTGCAGGACATTGGAGGATTAAACACATACGTGTATCTCTGCAGTTTTATTGGAGAGTGACATAGTCCAAAATGGTCGGCATTAAAAAAAATGATAACATATTTTCTATTGGTGTTCCAATAATAATAGCTGACGGGTTAGTAAGACAAGGATAAAACATTGGTGTAGCAAATGCTCTGGATTGAAAAAAAAAAAAAAAAATTCGTTCCATAAAACCAATTTCTAGATCGTCCTAAAACATCGTGAGAATTTTCTTATTCTTTATATATCTCTTCTGGGGTGTACTCATTTTCATCACCAAGCCCCTTATTCCAATAAGTCGTTTGGCACGAATGGAAAAGACACATTTTTTTCCACCCCTTTAAGATATAAGTGATAAAAAAAAGGAAAAGAAATACTGAATGTATATTTTTTTTTTCTTCCCGACGAACAGCATTTTATTTCATATCTCTTTCCCGGTGGAGAAATCAAACCCCTTAATGCCGGCCAAAAAAAAAAAAACAATGAAGAAGAAACAAAAGATTTCTGCGAAAGAGGATCTTGCATTTTTTTTTTCCACCCTTTCCCCACCCTCCGTCGCTCTCGGGGGGGGGGGTTGGGAGATAAGGAATTTTTCGAGAGAAAAGCCCGTGGAGCGAGTTTTAGAAATAAACAAACGGCGTCTCCCCCATCCCTTTTATCCCTAAAATGAAAGTGAAGCCTTTTACTTTCTGGCGGCAAAGATTTTCGAGCGAATTTGCGTCTCAGCCCCCTGTACATATTTATGCGAGATAAAATAACAGGAGGAGGGTGAATAAAGAACAGGGCGTTGTTTTCGGTCCTGGGAGGGAATCGTTCAGAAATAAGTCGCGAGTATGCCTTGTTTGCATGAAAGTTGGAACGGATGAAAGCGGAAGAAATTTATTCGCTTTCAAATAAGGATCAATCGTTTTTAAAGGTAAAATACTGATTGTGTTATAAATGCTTTGATTGAAATGCTACGTGATATTTCTGAACATCCAGAATTTAACGTTCAGTTCATATAAAGACAAATATATTACATAAGAAAGTGTTTTATAAAAGTGTGTATAAACACAGTAAATTGAATAGATTAAATTTATATTCGTTAGGGCTTACAACAGTTTGAAGCATTTTGTCGTCAATTTATTATAGTTTATCTGATGTTAAAAATGTTTTCCTTTTGTAATGGATTAAATTGTATTAATACAATGTGAGGAAGTGTATCAGGTTCCAATGGGGCACATTGGGTAACATTGTATCTGCTATATCTCTGCCATTTTATTGGAGAATGACTTAAGCCAAAATGCTCGGTGTTAAAAAAAATAACATCATATTTTCTATTTTAGATCATAGCCCCATTTAATTTCATTTTGGTGATTTTTGAATATTAAAAACAGCTTTAGTCACATGAAAAAATTATTTTGTTTATAACAGACGTTCGTAGTTTAATCTTTTTCCTTAATGTTGATTAATTAATTTTGATGGGATTTTTAAATGTAAAATACGTTAAATAAATCTATGCTTATATAATGCTTATGTAATGCTTATCTAATGTAAAAATGAAACAATGATAAAAAAAGCTGCATTGAAAACTATATAATCAAATTATAAAATTTTTTTTTATTTACATTGTTTTCATGCATTATACACTGCTTAAAACAATGACAAGATATTGGGACTTTGGCTATAAACTGCGGATGAGGAAATATTTTGATGATTTGATGACTGATATATAAATTATAGGTGTTGTAAGATATGAGAAAAAAGAAGCAACGAACAAGGAATAATTAAATTTTGTTGATGATATTTGTCAGGAAACGAAAAATGCACAATTCGTTCATAATATACAAAGAAACAAAAACTGAATTTTCTCGGATACAAATGAGTTTCAATAAGGAATATGTTATCCCCTGACTGAAAGCAATGTCGCACACCTAGGAGGCATAGAATCAACGAGATTATCAATGAGCGACAGGGGTATTCTCTCCCATTCCTGTAGAAGAGAAACTATTCAACTGCTGAATTGTTTCTAGAGGAGGAAAGCGACTAACAACCCTTCTCCTTAGAATGTGTCAAACATGATTTATTGGGTTCTCATCTGGGGAATATTCTAGCCAATTCATTCGAAGAGATTTTTCGTCACAAAGGAAATTGTCCATTAGCTGAGCACGATGTCTCCAGATGTTATCATCCATGAAAATGAATTTATACCCGATTACTGTAGCGTAAAAGATCACAATAGGTTTGAGGATCTCATCCCTATATCGCTGAGCCGTGAGTGCTCCATTCCAGATAACATGCAGATCTGTGAGGCCATTGATAAAAACACAAACTAATATAATTCCTCCGCCAAATCGGACACTTTCATTTACAAATGCAGTAGTATTTCGTCTACCAAGTTATCTTCAGATGAGAATCCGCTTATTGTCAGATTGTACACTAAAGTAGGACTCGTCCATGAAGAGCTTGTTTCTTCAATCATATCGTTCCCATCTGACAGGCTCCTGTGCTAACCTTTTGGGAAATGCGATGGTCCTCTGCTAACGAAACACAAACCATAAGTCAGCGAGTATACAAACTCACGTGGTGAAGTCTTTTTCGAAAATTTTGAGTTGAAACTCTGGTACCAATAGCCCTCTGAAAATGCTGTGGAGTTCATAGTGCAGTTTCTTCTGGCCGTTAGTGTTAAATACCGATCCTGATTTCGTGTTGTTGTATGAGTAATATATTGTGCCGATCTCCGACTAACATTTCCAGTTTCCAAAAACCAATTCTATAATCTGAAAATGACACTTTGAGAAACTCCTAACGATTTCTCTACAACGGAATTTGTGTTTGACCCTCTTCTAAGATACCGATGCCCCTCCAGGCTACCGATTCAGCTAAGTCATCCTACTGATATATCGTAGTCATTGTTATAAAATATTCAACGCGTGTCAATTATTTTTATTCTACTCCTACAGATGGAATGACGTAGATAGTTTTTTCTTCCTCTAATATAAAACGAATAGTTTTTGATGTTACAAACAAAATTTGCAAATTCCCAACTTTGTACATGCTTTATTTTTACTTTTGACCCCTTCTAGTTCATTTTTGTTAAAAGTTGTCGCTGAATTATATGGTTATTATATACCGAATCACAATATACCCTAATTGGTTTGAGCTGTGCATATAAAATTTTTTATTTAGGATTGAAAATTCGGGGAAAGGGCAGCAGTGAAATTATACACTGCAATCATTTAATTATTGAAAAATATGTTTTTCCATCTCTTCAGTCCGTAATAGTGCCATAGTAGCACGCGGTAGTACCGTAAAATTACATGATAGTACCATAGTTCCAAAACATATTGTCCATTAAATTCTTGTTGCAGTTAAACAGATAATTTTAAATGTTAATGAAACAACAGAACTGCCCAATGTTACGGTATTCAAGCTCTGAATATGGAAAATAACCTAAAAAGGATGATGACTCGTATGACAAAATAATTTTTTTCTTACGTCAAAATGTTCAAAGTGTTTTATGTTTCTTCAGCAGTGCGGAAAAATATTGCTAAAAATTATGAAGAATAAAGCAAACAGTTCCGTATGAAAACTATACAGTTCCATTAAGAAAACACTACAAGTTTTTAATAGAAAAATTACTAAGAATTCTACGTGCAGTTACTACTACTGATCCTGATATGCTCAGAGGAGAAAAACACCGTGCCGGAAAGAGTTTATTCCGCGTCGAAAAAGCATCATTTTTGAACATCTGTGAATCTTATAAAAAAATGTTAAATGATTACGAACTACGGTTTATTTAGTGATATAAAACCGCATGATATATTCGTTATTGTGTTCAACCTATAATCTTCCCAAACCCCGGCAGGAATTACGAAATACCCTGTATTAAAAGGATATTTTTAGCTCTTATTATTCTCAACAATATATCTTTAAGTCTATCACACGGATTTAATTTCGTGACGTAAAGCATTCAGTACAAAGGATGTCTGGAATAGGGAAAAAAATTCGTAATTTCATAAAGTTTTCACACAATTCATAAAGTTTCATAAGATATTATAAATATTTTCAAAATATATATTTCTAAGTTATTATTGAATCTTTCAAGAATATTCTTGAACTTATACTAAGGATTTTTGAATTTATATTTAGAATCTATTCTTGTACCAAAAAGATGTGATTTAAGTTAATACATAATATAGTAAAATTATAAGTGATCTGTGCATCTCAGATGAAGTAACTACAAGCATTACAACATTAAAAGTAGTAACATAACTCATCAACATCGAATCAATAGCCCCATGGTGATCCAAAGCCGTCACCCTGCTGGCAGATTTCAAGACAGGAGATGTTGCGTTTCTACGGGGTAAGGTTGTCAGCCTACGTCTTAGTCGTATTAGAGTGGGGACTATGGTTTAAAAGTGGATTCTGAACTACTACAAACATCCATGGTAACGCCGAGACTCGAACCCGAAATCTGTACCACCGAGTGCCAGAACGCTAGTCACTCTGCCATCATCATGCCTCAATAACATAACTACAACATTAAAAATAAATAAAGTATATAAGTAAAATATAAAACATATCGAAGAAAATTGAAAAAGACAAAACCTTCCAATGACTTAAAGACCTTTAAACGCTCCAGATAATGTTTTCTAATCGAATAACACAGACAATGACACTTCTTCGAGGTTGACCTGTCACCACAAAGCGCTCCGCACCACCTGTTAAAAACATTTATCACCCCTCTTCCCTTGGCATGTTCCTCGTATTTCTTTTGTGAATCAAGACGTTTGGCAAGACGCACCCCACCACTTTGGAAGCGTGTCATGCTAGAGGGAGGAAGATACAAAACACTGTCCCGCGGAGTAACAACGGTGCGGAAAACAGATGAGAAAACATCAACCCACACCGAACAGAAAACAAAGGGAGATCTCTTTTAAGTCGTTGTCTTCCCTTTAATCGTTAATGAAATAAAAAGATGATGGATCCTGGAAGAGATTCAAGCATGTGGAAGAAAGTTATTCAACGTAATGACCTAACTACAGACAACTTGTGATGTGCGAAACAGCTGCCTACATAGTACTAAAACAATTATAGGTTAAACTTCTTTTTTTGTGATAAAAAAGCACGTTAACTCAAAGAAAATCCAGGATGAAGTAGTATCTCTTTTTAGCGTTTCAAGATTGATTATGCAAACTTAAAAGCGTAGTATAAATGATATTTAATTCACATGATCCCAGATTAAAAAAAATATATTGGATTAAATGATATCTATGAATTAATATGTGTTTTATTACTTCATAAAAGTTTCTGAAAATTCAAATTTATAAATTTAATCAGTTTAAACACATTAATATTAAATTAAGGAAGAATTAACTATCGGCAAATTCTCATGTTAAATAAACACATTTTTTAAGATAATACAAAAGTTGTTTAAAAGAAAAAAGAAAATATTTTTAACTAATTCAGCGGCCTGAACTAGACGTAGATTATGACGTTGATTTGATAATAAAGTAGTCAAGCTGACTCTCTGATGTTTGTGATAATTTTCACCGTACCGAAAATGACTTGATCACCAGTGCAAGAAGCAATCCGGTTGGTCTGAAGTGAATATAACCTTGAAGTTAAGATTTTTTTTCTGCGCCCATTTTTTTCTTTTCCTCTCTGGATATCGGAATTCAGTTTTGGGCACATACATGTCTTATAGTTTTCTATGTTCATTTTTGTACATTAGATTTCGGATAAATGAACTGCCTGGAGTGAGCCAAAATAAGAAAACCCCAAGCATTTCTAACACTTTAAAGCGCATATCACACGGCTTATTTTTGTTACTTTCAACATGAAGCAATACCAGTCGTACTATTATAACAATAAGTTTATGACGTGCATGATCGTTGGGAATTTGTTTGCGTGGGAGAAATGTCATACTACTATCATACTATAATGACTACTGTGTCCAAAAGGTAAGATCATTTTCAATTTAAACTCCCAGGGCTTATGGAATTTCATTTATTTTCTTTTAAGTTGCTGGCACTGTCCTTGACATCTGTGTGGGATTTGACGTCAAAATATTCATTAGTGTTTGAGTTACGCTTGGTTTCGGGAGACGCTAAAACTGATTCTGGCGATTTTTGAAATGTCTGAATTAATTGAGCGAAGAACTTGCATTACATTTTGTTTACGGAAACGCATAGAATGTTGCATAAAAGGCATTTATAACGGAAATAAATGCTTAGAAGTGGTAAAACAGTTCAAAGAAGGCAGAGAACGCGTTGAAGACGGAAGAGCCCTCTCGTCGACCATCAACCTCAATCGACGAAGCTCATGTGCAAATAATTAAAGATTTGATGCTTGCAAACCGTCGATTTACAATTAGAGACATTGCTGATGATGCTGAAATTTCAAAAGGATCTGTCAATTCTATTTTGGACCTCAAACGCGTCAAATCTCGATTGCTACCGAAAACGCTGAATGAGCCAGCTCACACTGCATTGATTCTTCGTGACTCTTTCGCCAAAAATGAAACCCATATATCGTTCCACAACCACCGTATTCACACCGTGAGACTTCTGGTTATTCCTTAAACTCAGAAGACCACTCGGGGACACCGTTTTGAGTCAAATTAATAGATTCAACGGGAATCGGCGCGCGCTTTGAAGGCCAAACCCTTCCTGATGACTTTTAGCATGCATTGAGGATTGGAAAAAGTTGGCATAAGTGCATTGTGTCCGCAGGGGATGAAATAAATTTGAAGAATAAATAAAGGGTTTTGAAAAAAATATTGGTTTCACTTTTGGGCACGATAGTAAACCATGTAATCTTCATTGGATCCTTCGAAATGGTGATAGAAAGGTTCATGCAAATGAGTCGGCAAAAGTTGGATGAGAATACATCTCATGGACTCATTGTTTGATGGACAACAACAGTTTACGTGACATAGCAAAAATAGCAGAAACAGATCCGTCTGATAAAACCATTAGAAATAACAGATTGTGCAAAATAAAATTCTAAGTTAAGAGCCATCAGAAGTAATTAAAACAAATGAACTTATTCGTTCATTGATGTCGACTAGTAATAAATCAAGTAATGTTACAAATGGATTAAAGTTAGAGGATGTTGAATTACAAATTGTAAATAATGACAATAGCTCAAGAACAACTTTCAAAAGAGAAATATAAAGAAAGTGAAAAATAAAAATTTAATGTAAATTACATTGGATTATCCCATTTAGAAAGTTAAATTTCTTTAGAAACAGCGATGAAATCACTGGACAAAGGCCTTATAGGACACATGGATGAAAGAAGGATATCACTAAATGGGCGCTTATTTGCGTAACATAATTGGACAACATTGTGGTCAATAAATGCATGACTTTTAAAAATTAAGCTATCCTGATCTAAGGTTCAACTAAGATCCATTATCTTTCACACAATTAAATGGAAAGATGCTGGATAGCAGAAGAAAAATTTATTTTGTGACTCGAGAAAGTTTTCAAATCACTTTTACACCTCATTAGTACCCCAGATGTAAACAACAGATGAAAACAGTTTCATTAAGCTTGGAATAAATAATCAAAAGGGACATTGTCAAAATCACCATTTTTAATTCTCCTGAAATAATATTTTCTCCCTATTTCCTACAGAAAACAGAATACATTAGTATAGATGTTTTTAAAGAACTTTTTCTTAAAGAAATTCGTAACAAATTCAATACAATAAATGGATTTTGTTAATTATCTTTCAGAAAACATTAGGGAACAGGGATTGCATGATTAGAATTTAGTTTTAGTTATTACTCTGAACTTGTTTTAGTCAAAGGATTAGGAAGGATTTACTTGACAAGCACATTAATGATATAAATAAGAAAAGACGCTTTAAAAATTTATTTGTATAACTAATTTTAAGTCGTCTTTGAAGTCTTATGTCTTTTTACAAAATATTTTCAATTGATTTTAGTTTAATTATAGTAATTGTTGATTGTAGTAATCAAAAAGTAACACCTCTCGACCCTTTGTAAATTATCTTTTCCAATTACTATTCTCTAAAATTTTTGTGAGGCACCATTTATAAACATTAATACCAAAATTCCTGTTTTTAAGTCTCCTGAAATAATATTTCCATCTGCTTTTTTATAATGTATTTTCTCCAGAACAAAATACATCAATACTGTTGTTTTTGGAGCACTTTTTTTCTTGATAAAAAGTTCAAAATAAATAGATGGATTTTGTTAATTATCTTTCAGTCGAAAACAGTAGAACAGTGGATTGCATGATTAATTTTGGTTTAGATAGTACTCTGAACTTGTTTTAGCCAAAGGATAGAGAGGAAGGGTTTGTTTGACATCCACGTTAATGATATAGATAATAAGAAAAACGCTTTAAAACTTAGTTTTATTGCAAATTTTAAGTAGCTTTTGAAGAACTGTGTTGTGCAATTTCATGTAAATAAAAATACAATGAACTTGTTTTTGTTTTCACTTAATATATGCATAGAATTTCTGTTATTTTAATACCGGAATATGTGTAGATGTATAATTTTAAA